>JASCZW010005989.1:0-118852 GCA_034211315.2 Aedes japonicus | reverse complement strand
CATTCGGAAGGATGCCGGTAACTTCCAGTGACACTTCTCGCATGAAGATGGCAGACGTGATGAGCACTGGAACGAATGCAATTCGATCATTGACAACCGCAATTTTGGTTGGATTACAATCTAGCAGCCCTATAATTTATTGGTTACTTACCACACAAGCTGATTATATCAGCGGCAATCGGAATCAATATGCAAGGTTTCCCAGCGCGACTCGATCGCTCCAGCTACCTGCAAAAGAAGCACCACTGCCTGCAACAAGCCGGCTGCGACGGAGTTTGCCCTTTAGTGTACTGGAAGCATACATTTGATACACAACATACTTATGATGCTTCTGTAGGAATTCAAAAACGTCACCTCGCTGATGGATTTTTCCCTTGCTGTGCAAACCAACCGGTTGAATTCCACCTGCCCAGTATCATTCTCGTAGACGTAGCCATTGCCGGATTTAGCCTCAGCTGATTGATTCCGTGTTTCACTGGATTGCAGACTTTCACAAACGTTACTGTCTTCCAGCTGAGCAAAAAACTCGCACACCTTTAAGTCCTCGTGTAACTTAGAAGCACATGCCTAAAAGGGCAAGTCAAATTATACAGTAAGATTCTTCAGCACCTTTTGTTGGAAGTATTCATCACCTACCTTTTCGAGTTCAAATATTCGCAAACCGGTCGAGATGACGACTCCAAAAATGAAAAATATTATCACCGGCTCGATTGTGATACACGAAAGTATTTTTCGCAACCTGCTATTACTATTTTCGTTCCCTTCAGTCATTTAAAAGTCTTCAAATTTGTACAATAAATTATACCGTACAGCTCGACGATCGGTATAAACAACGAAACTCGTAGCCGTTATTGATGCTCTCCTACAATGTCGCACTCTGTTTAGACCGCTATCGACAAAACCAAGTGTCCGCGAAGAAGTGGTTTCGGTGCTTGAAGCTGTTGGTGTGCCTTCACGAGTGGCTCGCAGTTAATTGTGCCAATACTAACTAGTATAGCTTGTGTATGCTGTGGGTTTTTTTGAAACTTTTAACATCTTCAGCGGGAGTGAGATGACGAACGAATGGTAACAACAGAAATGGTGGGAAACATGAATGAAACTTGTTTCTCTGCACGTTGGATTCAAGATGAAATACATGTGGCTTAGGTTGAGAATCCAATCAATCGAGTTTTGTCATCGTGGTATAATAAACGTCATCGTTGATTGGTCGGTTGGGAATCATGGCTGGATTATCTCATGAAGCGGAACTAGCCTTTTTTCACTTGCTTAGCCATAGGTGGAGGTTAATTACACTTGCGATTTGTATCAGTTGATTCAATAATCATTAGATATTTGCTCGGAAGATTTGAATTAAGGGTATGTAACACATCGAGATAATGCATCTATATTGCTTCAAAATGGATATTCATCATTGCAAATATTTAATAGGGCAGATGATCCAGTATTGGCCACCCGATGATAACATTTTATTCCTTTAAGACGTATGCAAATCTTTTTAACTGTTTTTTGGCATATATTTAAGTTATTTCACCGCATTTATTTATTAAAACAAAATCTTCCGTAGCCAAAATTATAATTTTTATACATTCATATTTTGTTTGTACAGCTAGTTCATTTTGGATTAAAAGAAAATGATTGAAATAATGAAAATTTGAGTTGCTTAATCAGCAGAGAATTAACTTGTTCATAAGCTTGGCCATGTTACATGAGCGAAGATCATTATTGTTTTCTTCTGAAATTAGTGAACAAAATCCAACTATGTTCCTATTTTAGCCACGCACTAATTCAAGATGAAGTTTGACAGTTCCTAATTTCTAAATTTCAGGCTCATAATGGATGTGTGGTTCCATCTACAATTGCAACAGGATCAGAATCCACAGAAGATTAATCATCATACAATTAGAATTGTTATTATCATTTATATTATAAGATCCATTCACTATTTTTAATATGCTATTTTAAATGACATTTTCAGAATTACAACAGACTGCCAGCTGAAACATGGAGACGCGAGTTGGCGTAGACTGGGCAATTTTATCAATTTCATAGTAGCAGAGTCAGGGGGTGTGATTGAAGATCCTGTACTTGTAAATCAAATAGTATGTTTTCCACTCTCATTTAGTTGATAATTTCAGCACGCGTTGGAATCATATTTGCATGTACAAGAATGGGAGGTTGCCCTTCACATTTTTTACTATTAAGATAGACGAGTTGTTGGCTTCAGCAGTTCTGACTGTTCTCAGCAACCAGTTTACGAACCTCTTATCCTGTGTATTCTACCATTTATATATTTATTTATATTTATTACTTAGCTTCGTATACATTCATTATTTAGCTTAAACTTGATAACCGTTTAGCTGTTGAGTCAATATTATTGTTATGCTTGATCATTTCAGGAAATCCTTTTTTTTTTCAATCATGTTGAAACCCGAAACGTTTTTCAAGCGTATTCCAGAGTCTTTCTTTTTCTATAAATCAACAGTTTCATCAACGTGTTGTGGACATTTTCAGATAAAAAGTTAGCCTAAAGCGTCAATTCACCATCCTCATTCAATCATACTGTATTAATTATAGCATCGCCATAAACTTCAGAAGTAATGGAGAGCAACAGGAGAAATTTTATTACAATATGTAAAGGTAGCGGACGGCGACAACCAACAACGGACAACCTAATCACCAACTTAATTACTTAAATGTTCAAATATGAAAATTGTAAACATCGCTTCCTGAGCGTATCCTAAAGCTAAACCTCCCTAATTACTCAATTCCACCTGTCTTGTGACACTTATGAGAGTTCGTGGAGTTCTCCACATCTCTTTTAAGTAAGTGTCAGACTAACATTCCTTCCTTATCCTCACCAGTTGACGGACGAGCTTTTCCGGACGAGCCGGACTTATATAGCTTTATAAAAAGCTATGTCCATTTAGAATCCGGAATAATAAAATCACCTGTATCTCGGTAACAGATTGACGTACAAATAAGTTTAATGCATCAAAATAAAGGTAATTTACTGAACTTTAAGGAATATCAATACCAATCATTTTTCCATGTTTCTAATGAAAATTCGCACTTGCTTCTTTATTGCTCCCATCAAACGCTGCACACCTCCTGAGTCAACTTCCTTGGCATATTTGTTCCACATTTTGGTCATCTGAATCGCGTCCCGAATCTCTCGATGTGCCGGAACTGCCGTCAGTTGGGTGAATTTATGTTTACCGATGAAGTCTGTGTTATTATCGCGGTACCACTGGATGACATCTCGGCTGCAGTGGCAACTCGCCAAATCTGGCCAAAACTTCACGGGACCTTAATGGGCTTTAATGAAATGTAGTACGCGGTTTTTGAGGCATTCATCCGTTTACAACTTCGAATCCATCGTCTTATTCGTCACGAATACTTTGGTCTTTGCTCCGCATATCCCTTGCCAAACCATCAGTTTTTTTTGGCAAATTTGTCTTTAAAAGCAAACATAAACTTCGCCGTCGCCATGTAGAATTTTTGGCCAGGAAGCTGTCCGAAATCCATTTTGACATAGGTTTCATCGTCGATGAGCAGGCATCCTTGGTACTTCGTCGAAACCTGCTAGTACAATTTCCGAGCTCGAGTTTTGGTGACGAAACTTTGCTTCAACGTTCTGTTTGGTTGATTGCTGGCTCGATAAGAACGATATCCAGCTCGCAAACGAATTCTTCAAACGGTACTGCGAGCAGCAACGTATTTTTGGGCGATTTTAGTATCTGATAGTCAGGGGTTTGCTCTGACGGTTATCAACACCTTCTGGTTCAGCTTGCGGTCATATGTTCCACTACGACGCTTACCTTGAGGCACTCGATCCACGCTCTTTCGCTCCCTGAAACGTTTGAGCACATCATAGACGGCTGATTTGGCGATTTTCAACGTTTTTGCGATTTTTATTGCGGACCACGGTGGATTATCAATGTGGGTGTGCAGTATTGTTTTCTCTCCTCTCGGCTTCCATCTGGAATAATTTTTGACTCACTGCACGAAACGCCGTGAAATAATTTATACCACAGAAAGTGGTCGGCTAGGTTAACAAATCGCTTTAAAAAAAATCTTGCAGCGGTCACTTTTCGTGCCGCTACAACACAATAAGTGATTTCGGATTCTAACTGGACCGAACTTTAAGAGGTAAAGATTGTGCGACCTGGTTTATGTTATGCTATGCTATGATATCAGGACCTGTAGAATAAATAATGTGTTTTTAAAAAGAAAGCAAAACATAAAGGATTCAAACAGTATTCGCGCATCATGTCAAAAATATATGGTTCACGATGTTTGTGAAAGCTTCATGGCAGATTGTCTATGAACTTTCAAATGATAATTTTTATTTTATTTTAGTTGAACGGAAGTTCAATTTATATGACTTGAGTACTATACAATGCTTATTCAACCACAAAATATTTATTCAGGGTTTGAAATGCAATTGTGTTAAAAGGAATCAACCTAAGATCTCATTCCTTTATTCAGCTATAAAAGCAAATGGATACAGCAAAACATGCAAACACATTTCACTTGATTGTTTAATCGTGTAAAATTTGAACCTATGATAAACATTATTAAACGAGTCTTGTTATTAGTACGAGATACTGAAGAAATCTGCACATTTCAGACGAAATACGCATATCTGTCAAGATAAGCAAAGGTAGTTGGACTTAAATGGCAAATACTATTTTTTCTTCTTATTTCTTTTTATTAAATGTTTGAAGCAAATGATTGCCTTCGTATTGTTGAAATGAAATTTATCGATAGTTATAACTTTCCACCGGCCTTACATTATTGAATTGGTGGTCATATTAACTTTCGTTGCAAACTCAGTTTTTATTTAGAATATAGACTGTTCCGAAAAATATATCTGCACTTTATTACTCAAATAATTTACCATACTTTTTTATTATTTTATTCTCAAACATACACACTTAGAAAATTTTACAGTATTCGGTAATTTTTTACCGAACTTTCAACAGCTGAACAGTTCGGTAATCCAATTTAACGGACTTCGGTAAAATTTAACAAGTTCCGGTAATTTTTTTACCGGAATACTGTAAAATTTCACCGAAACCCGGTAAATTCGATAACCGAACGTTCAGCTGTTGAAAGTTCGGTAAAAAATTACCGAATACTGTAAAATTTTCTAAGTGTGTAGTAAGTAACAGTGTTTTCTTTTCATTTTCATTTCAATTGGCATGATTTTTTAGGGTAATCGAGTTCTCTATCTTTTTTTTTCAACACTACTCATCAGCTATTCATTTTGCACTGTGCTTTCTCCTACCATTTCCACCACTTTCGACCAATTTTTCAACACTATCCGCTGGTTTCATGTGCTTTCTTAGCTTTACTTTCGTCAAAGCCCAGAATGTTTCGATAAGGCAAACCTCTGGACAGTGAACATTAAGTGGACCCCCAAGGCGGTCAAAATTCGACTTTTTTGGCACTTGAAACATCTCTCAAGGGGAAATTGGAAATTTCCGATTTCGATTTTTTTATGCTAAATGTATTAGAAACTAATGAAATTCCAAGATCTTAAAGGCCATGGTGAAATATAAGGCAGATTTTATGCAATATTCAAGCTTTAAGTGATGTAACACATTAATTTATATACAATGTCATGTAGTTTTTCATAATATAACGTTTGCATTATAACAAATGGATAAACATTGCCGATTTTTCATGGGTTTACCTTCATTCGCACTGAGAAAACTACCCATGCAGCATCAATCATAGTAACCCATGAGCCAGTAGACAAAATTTGACAGCTCTATCAGTCGAAGTCGTGATGGCAAAAACACCGAAGCAACTCCGTTCAGAAGTGTGCGCGTTGAAAGAACGGCAGCCCATCGCGTCGAAAACAGACATCGTGCGGCACTTTCTACAACATCTTTAGACATCAATCAGAGCATCGAAAGAAAGCCCGGTTGCGGACGGCCGACGACCCTGAGCGACAAGAAGCTCCAAAGCATGCTGAAGAGGAAGACCGAAGAAAAAGTGGCCACATCACTGCGTCCTGGCCGGAAGGTCGGTTCAACCGGCCAAACAGTGAAAAAGTACCACGAACACGAACATACATGTCAGGAAGTGGAAGTCGCGTCCACTGGTTTCGGAGCTCCAGGAAATGCCGCAGCGGCTGCGGCTTAATAAGATGATCAACTCGATTTTCCCGGCGAATCGCAATGTGGCGGTGATGATGGACGACGAGACCTATATGACAACGACTGGCAGGGCACTGCATATTTTACTTCCCCTAGGAATGAAAGGAGCTCCGAGGTAAAGTTCAAGTTCCCCAAGAAAGTGCTGCTGTGGCTGACAATTAGCGAGCAGGGGATGTCAAAGCCGCTCTTCTTTCGCTCCGGACTGGCCGTGGACGGGAAAATTTATAGTACAAAATGCATGCCGGAAGTTGCGTCCCTACTCAAAGGGATTGTTGGAGGAAATGGAGCGGTTGAATATCGATGGGGTACCCAAGCTTTACACGTGATCAAAATCCCCACGGTACCGACTAGAATTGATTCAAGACCCTCTGGGGTGGGAAGCAATTGCGCTCACCACTGCGCTATCGATAAAATTTGGTCAATTTTCAAATTACAATTTGAAATTTTATCAATTAAGATGTTTTCCTCAAGCATTTTAAAATTTTAGGATTTAAAAAACAAATATTTCACACAATTTAGACGATTTATTTAGGAAAGAGCAAAAAATTCATTACAATCAATTTAAAGAAATTGGAGCAAATTTTTCTTGTATACCACTCCGATAGATGGATTTAACTTTATTTATTGTTTGTTTGTTTGTATTGTTGTATTGTCGAAAAGCTTGAAAAGGATGTAGTATGTGACGAAGTACCACTGTATCTCTAAAAGCTTGTAGTTTTTCTCCGTTTTTTTAAGTAGCCTTGGTGGTTGATGATAAAAAGCGTATTGTTTTTTCTTCAGTTATTGGAATAAGCCATTTTTACTGCAATTTATGGTTCTTGTTAATGTTCAATGAAAAGTCAGATAATAGTAGAATAAGACAAGTCATGTGCAATGTTCTTTTAATACTTTCGTCTGCGTTTTTATAAAGAAATTTTATTCAAAAATTAAGAGCGTATAAAAATGAAAAGAAGCAAAATTAAAAAAAAACTATTTAACGAAAACATGGTAATTAAAAACCAATTAACTGCAATCATTGAATGAATTGCTATGCCGGATATAACAGTTTTAGTTTTGCTAGGCTTTATTTAAGTAGCAAAGTTCGTAGAAAATTGTTAACATTTAGCATTGGATGTTTCATTAGTGCAATGATCATTATTCATCAGGATGGTCCTCTAAGCTGGAAATCAAATCAAAAGAATAAGTTTTCCCAAAAAAATTAACCAGCAACATTTTTCACGCAAAACTTTCGTTTTCTTTCATTGATTACGGTGTTATTATAATAAGTTTAGCCGATTTTAATCCACAGACCAAAAGGTTATGGCACGAACAACCACATTATCATTCATTAATGTTCGACAAAAAATATAGAGATACAATTATGAATAAACTTTTAGGCACTACCCTTTTTTTAAATCAAAAATTACATTTTCATTGGCACCCAAATGCATAATTATATGCAAAAGTCACTGATTGCCGATATATATAAAATAAATAAAACCAGTCTGATAAATTCTCACGAACTTTTTTACTGCTGGTGATAGATGACGGAAGATGATCCGAGATAGCACTTTAAAGGTGGTTTAGAAACGATAACAAACCTCACAAACAGTTCCACTCGTGCATATTTTTTTTTTATTTTGAGTAGAATGAATTGAGGCTGATGAGATTATCGTAGAAATATCTTCCGTGTATAAATAGACATTTTTAATTTTTAATTTAATCCTTAAGGCCGTTTGCATATGTTGGTTTCACAACAGTGATATTTAAAGGTTTTGTTGTATGCATTTGTTATATATGTATTTATGAAGATATGATGTGTCTTTGTCACATACCTTCAAAACGCCAACTTTAAAGAAACGGGCAGGATTTTTTCGACTGAATGTTAAGCTGTCTACATTTTTAGTTCTCTTGCTTCCATTTGTCTAACGATCGCACGGCTGCTGCTATTATTATTGTTATTATTGTAGCTATTTCCTATTGCTTCTCGTTACACTTAACTCCGAACCGGTTACCAGATACTTTCTCGTGTGGCGTTCTGTACCTTCTGCTTCTGCATCTTGCAGTAAACTTCCTCCACTTTTTCTCAGGAAGTCGAATGAAAATCTCGTTAAGCACGGAATTAAAACAATTTTATAATTTGTTTTGAAAACTTTTGCAATTATAACGCGTTTTATTATTTGCATAGCGGTAGTTTGTTTAAGTCTAAGCAGGACAAGAAAATGCACGCCGCCGGAATGTGTGCGTGCTCTTGTGTGCGAGTTAGATAGCTCGCTGAAACTGGGAATGTTAGCAGTTAGACAAGCACTTCCGATCCAGGAATGTGTGTAGTAAGTGCGGTAGGTACAAGCAGAGAAAGTGTGGAAAAACAATTCCTGGCCAAACTATTGCAGCAGCTACTAGAGGCTGGTTGGTGTGAAGGAAGCGAGTGTATGTAAGAGTGCTGTGTAGGAAAATGTGAACTACCACGTTTTACCCGCTTCGTGGGATATGCGATAATTGTAATTCTCACGTGGTCGTGTTCAACTAAACTAGTTTCCGGTTTGAGACTGATCCCGGAACGAGGCGAAAGTTGGAACGAAGTTTCACCATCATGTTGTGCTTCAAGTGGCTTCAAAAGCTGGTTTACAGTTTTGCTGATGAAAGGAAGTTTGTATTTCGATTCAATGTGCGATTTGGCGTTGCCGATTTGCTATAATTGCATTGGCCAATGATTGTTCGTCACATCACCAATCGGTTGTTTCAGGCCTATAACTTTCCGTTAGCGACCTGTTCCGGTATGTATTCTACCACAGACTTCATAATAAATTTACCGTGGAGGAACCTTATCATCATGAAAAGCCAAATTTATTGGTTTCGCTGCGGTTGTTATTGGTTGGTGCTCACTGTATACGGTAGCATGGTTCGACAAACGTGTGGCTGACACGTCTAAAAACACACACACACACACTCACACATATACAACCATCAAAGCGCCCTCCCACCTAACCGAACCAGACCAAGTCAAGAAAACACGCCTCTGGCTGAATGACTCGATGGCGCTGACTGGTTGACTGACTGGTCGGATTAGCGAACGCTTCGATCGCTCCACAGAAATGTGATACGATAATGTTTTTGTCGGATGTTTTTCATTACACTCCCCCTTCGTTTCCGGCCATAGGCACACCCAGTTTTACCCCTCCTACCTCAAACGCGTCATGAAACCACGAACAACGGGTTTGTTTTTTTTCTACGTGGATATGCAACCAACACATTGCTATAGAAAAAAAAACCACGCGTTCCATCATGAATCGAGAATTAATTGGAACTTTCACTCCACGGGTGTGCCACGGAATCCTCGCTCCTACCAAACGCCAGGGCTGCTAAAGCCATTGGAGCCTCCGTTGAAACGATAAGTGGTTCCATATAAAACAGCTGGAAATCGACAGGATCCATCATTGACTTCCAGCTGGTTGGCTTCGGATGGAGTAAGAGGAAAAGTAAGAAGGTGGCAGGAAAAAAGGTCGTCACCATCATCATCCGGTTGAGTGGCACCCATCTCATATGCCAAACGCCGCCTGAAGTGGGTGTTGGTAGGGCGGTTGGACCGACTAGTGCGCTCGAAGGAGGATGAACATTTTACGACGATTAGTCTTCAGGTCGAATAGCAGTGGTGATCGAAGAACAAATGTTCCGGAGCAGCAATTAGTCTGGTCTGTAAGGAGCAAATTATGTCTCAATTAACCGCAATTTTGGCTTTGGGTCCGCTCGTAATCAAGCCACATACACATCCGTAGTATACAATACATTACAGATTATAAATATGGCTGTGGTGGCTTATCCTTTCCCTTGGTTCGGTCATTTTCCATGACATTTGAGAGTGTTAAAAAGAGATTGTTGAGTAAAAATGTGTGTTTTGTATTAAACTATAGGTTTTTCATTAAAACAAGTGGATTTACTTATAAAATTAATATTATACTTGGTTTTCACGTTTAAGTGTTACTAAAATTTTTTGAAGAGGTTTGTTCAAGAACAACAAGCAAAAGTGTAACGTTTTAAGGAAATATCTTCAGATCAACATGAGACGTGTTCTAGTGATGTATAATATTTATGTTTACTCTAAAGTTTACATGCAAGAGAGAAATCATTTCCAATTAGAGGTTATGCATTTTTTTATCCATAATAGTTCTCTCGTCGTCAATTACTTAATAACCTCCGAGAGAAAGACGGTAAAGTGTTGTATGCTTATCCTCTTAAACAGCATACCTTAATGCGTTCTCCACTATTCGTTAAATACATTCTACTAACTATGTGTTTATTACTTCAACGGGTGCTGAATTTTAACTAGTTCTATTAAATTTTTACATATATTTCCTTCAAAGATTATAATAACGTGCTTCACGCTTGGAGCAAAAAAAACATAATTAGTCGAATGCAAGCAAAACTTTTAAGTTATACCTAAATCATCCAATCTATAAATCTAAGAACTTTGAGCTAAGAATGAAAATTGTATAGTTAATTCAAGACGTATCTTGGTAGCTCAGAGGTTATCCGTTATTTTTATTGAACAGAAGGTTTTAAAGATCAATTCCAGGCCACTCCTCTTCTTTGCCATTTGTCACTTGTCTTTCTATCCCCACTAGATTTAAAATAAAAAGCAGTCTACTCCCCTTTATTGACTGCGTAATTAACCACAGTGAATCTATGAACTTAACCTGCCCACTAACACAGAAAAACTATCCCTTCGCTAGAAGATTCTCGAGTACTTTTTCAAACAAACGCATCTGATTTTGTAACCAAAGAGTGGAAGTAAATGTAAATTTCTTAAAACTCTCAGCACCTCCATGGAAAGCAACGTCATGAGGGTGGTTGGGGAAATGTTATTCCTTGTATTGGTGGATCTTGTTTGCATGAAAGTGCTAAGGGTTTCAAGCACTTAAAGATTGAATCTTACTTCCCCCTTCTTTGTTTACAAAATCAGATACATTTGTTTGAAAGAGTACTCGAGAAGTGCGGAAACACAGAGGTGAACACAATCTCTAAAAATGATTATCAAACTTATAATCCGCCCCTCCCCTGGTTGACCGTGACTGTGAGGATGTGGTCGAAGCTGGTACTGATCTATAAATAGACTGCATTAGTGAACTTGTACAGTGAATATGTTAACTACTCCCTAGATCCATCTATGGGGTTCTCTGTGTAATTACACTAGTACTAATCAGTAACGGAGTAGGAACTACAAAACGCATGGTCACGGTTAAAATTGCGTACAGTACTGGTCAAAATAAATCGCATTCTTGGCCTGAAAACCCATTATACCTATATGGGTAGATTTGACTATTCCGTATGCTATAGACTGTTCCGATAATTATAAATACACTAATGATTAACTGTCAATTCAAAATGCGTGCTGTATTCAACCAACTACTGGTTGCGTCCTGTTTTTTTACATCCAAATTAAACTGATGTGGTCATATTTCTTTAATTTTTGGCACGGAATATTGAAAATACGTGGTATTTCTTCCGAACAAAGAAAAAGGATTGTGCAGAAACGGTAAACCATCAGTGGTTTTTCGATGAGAAAACTGGCTAAGGAAGAAGGTGTGAGCGCCAGAGTGGTTCAAACCGCAGACTCGTCGGAAGCAGAAGAAGCCAAATCGGAGTACCACACAGGCTGAATCTGTGAAACCGAGGTCTCGAAAGCTGTACGACAAACTGCTGATCAAAAAATCCGGCTTTGTTAAAGGGTGTTCCAATCAAAATTTGGTCAAACAATAATGTGTGTGAGTCGATCAAAGTTTTTACTAATAAGTCAAATTTTTATTCTTTTTCATCTTCAGTTAATACAGAATACAGGAGAAATATTCAGCTAAGCTTCCTTTTTACCGAATGCGAGTTGCCGGGTCTTTTGTTTAACACTTGTACACTTGTAGAATTTTGTACAGTCTCCTTGTCCACTTTATTCGCCGCAGGACGTCAGTTTGCCTTGAACTGCTTCTCGCACATAACAGCTTTTTGAGTCTTCTAAAGGTTCCGCTAGCCGATGGCCCAATATTTTTCGAATGGGTGGAGCTCTGGCGTGTTGAGAGGATTCTTGTCCTTGGGCACCACTTGAACGTTGTTAGCAGCATATCACTCCTTGGCCTTTTTTCCGTAATAGCAAGAAGCCAAATCCGGCCAAAATAGAACGGAACAATTGTGTCGCTTGAGGAAAAGCAGACGACGTTTTTGTAGGCACTCGCTCAGATAAATTTCCTGGTTGACGATCCTGGTCGCAATGTAAACGTTTCTCTTCAAGCCACAGGTATAGATGACCTGGCACACCAGATATTTCCTCGCGAACTTTGACAGTTTAATGTGCTTGAAAATATCTGCCATCTTTCTCCGTCCGGTTGTCGTTTAAAGTCTGCCTTGACGTAAGTGTCATCGTCCTGTACCACGCAATCAAACTTTCTTTATCGTCGTGATTTGAAGTCATCACTTTCTTGTAAGTCGACAGTCCAGGTCGTTTTTAGCTCTATCCAAGGGTTGAAGGAGCCACTCCCAGTTACTTTGCGACATTTCGGACGGAGCGGTTGGAGTTCCGCGCAAAACAGCGGTCAACTGTTTTTGTCGTCGCTGTGGCCTCCGGGTATCGATTTCCCCCCGATCCAGCTTTCCTGGCTTTCGACAAACGTTCATCGAACTCTTTTGATTAAGCCACTGTCAACAATTTTGCCAACTTGGCTTGAAACTTGGCTTGAAAGTTTGGATTTTCGCCATGCACGTGCAAAATTTTCATGCGTTGTTTTTCTTCCTTCGACGACATTTTGATAACTGAAGTGCTTACCACAAAATTATAATAGAGGGATGATTCTACAAGCTCATGTTTTCAAAATGAGGGGTTTGCTATTTTTTAAATTTACGACGAGGAAAATGCGTCATGTTTACTTGTTTAATGTTTAATTTTGATCGAAACACCCTTTATCATGGACGATGAAACCAACGAAATACTCGATTGCAAAACTCTTCCGGGGCCACAGTTTTATACCTCACCGAAGGGTAAGGATGTTCCTGGATCAGTTAAAGCCATTTACATCGAAAAATTGAAAAAAAAAATGGAAGGCCATATGCGGATGTGGAAAATATCCCGTACATTCATTATGACAGGCACAATGAATGGTAAAATCTAGGCAAAAAAGGTTGATACCCTTGATCAAACAGCATTACAAGCCTACAATCTTTTGGTCTGATCTTGTTTCCAGATGAAAAATTTAAGAAAGATGAACTAAAAGGGGTGAAAATGGAAGGAGAAAGCACTGTGTAGGAACTTATGAGTAGAGTTAAGGGGAGAGTTAGAGAACTTACCTAGCCTACGAAAAATCAAGCAAATGGAAATGAAGATGGAAAGAAACAATGTTATTCACTATATTTGAAAATAAAATAATCAAAAATTACAGTTTGGTCTTTTTTATTTGAGAAAGAAAATGTATTAATATTTTTTTGGAACTGTCTAAATAAGCTTTAAAATTTTGAAGCCACATATGTTTGATGTCACATGATTGTCCTTAAAAATTTGGGATCAGCACTTAAATGCCTAAAATTTCTTGAATGTGAAGTATGTTAGTCCTGAAAATATTAGAAACGCTTAAATATGAAGCAAGTCAGTCTTAAAAAGATTGGAACCACTTAAATACTAAGTAAAATATACTTAGTGTTCAAGTCAGTAAGTCCTCGAAAAATTGGAATCAGGTATTTTAATATGTTGTGAGTAAAATCTGAGAAGTGTAGTATTACTCAGTTAGCCATTACAAGGATGAACTTTTTTTTTTAATTCTTGATTATCGAGATCTTAAGCCTCAAGTATCGAGATTTTTTGTTGTAGTCACTGAAAAAAAATCATAATCTTTATTTCCGGAAGCTTTAAACCATCTGAAAAACTTATGACGGTTCCAGGTTTCTTGGAGGTCGGGATGAATATATAAAACAGTTCGAAAATGCTCTGTTTAACTAGCTAACTAGTGCGACGTTAAGAGAGAATTCCGAACTTCGTGAAAGTCCTTTACGTTCTGAACAACTTTTCTGAAAGCTCGAAGATTCTAACACATCGGTCTATTAGTTCCAGGCCTTACTACCAGATGGCACCACTAATAAAATATTCATATGGTTTTTTCAAAAGTACCAACCTTCAATAGATTACTGTCAAAGATTCATGACGTTTGGTTGATTATCTATCGAGTTTAAGTGACGCTATTTTTGTGAGTCTTAAATACGATGGATTCAAAGCAATTTAGTGTTGTGAACTATCATTGATTTTTGATGAAAAAAAAACACCGTTCAAGCCCAAGCTTGGTTTGAATTTTTTTATCGGGACTCTGCCTCATCACGTTCTGTTCGGCCAAATAAGGCAGTTATTCCGGGAAATATTGAAAAACCCTGAAAATCATTATGGAGCATTTTCAGCCAGAATAGCAAACCGGTTGGATCCTACTCTCTCCGATCTGAATGAAATTTTGTTCATATGTTGGTTTCTACTTAAAACTACGTTTTCCATTAAAAAATCCAAAATTATCCTGGATTGGTTTTCGGTGAGAGCGTAAAGGGTGTCCACGATGAAATTGCCACACACAAAATTGATTCGCAAAATTCGAGTTTTCATCCGATTGCCATCAAATTTTCAGGGATTAAGAAATAACTATTAAACTTCATTTTACCATTTTACCATTGTATTTTATTTACAGTCCGTACGCAAATACCCGCACCTTGGCCTTAACCCCGGCCATAAGATTCTGCACAACCTGTGAATCAACCGTTTTTTGCATGTAAACCCATACTTTCTTCAGTTCCTCGACTGTCTTCACTACCTTAGGTCGTTTAAGAAGGTGCTACTTCATAATCGCCCAGTACTTCTCGATGGGGCGGAGCTCCGGAGTGTTGGGAGGGTTGAACATTTTCGGCACGAAATTGACCTTATTGTCCGCATACCACTTGAGTACGTCCTTGGAGTAGTGACATGAGGCCAAATCCGGCCAGAAGATTGTTGGGACGTTGTGGGCCTTCAGGAGAGGAAGCAGCCGCTTCTGGAGGCACTCTTTTATGTACACCTGTCCGTTCATCGTGTCCTGGGTCCAGATGGCTTGCCAAACCAGGAATTTCTTCGCAAATTTGGACATCTTCTGAGTGCGGACATGCTCCGGAACGCTGAACTTATCCTTGGCCGTGAAAAACAGGTTGCCGGGGATCTGTTTGAAGTCGGCCTTCACATATGTTTCGTCGTCCATGATGCAGCATTCAACTTTCATCAGCATGTTGAGGTACAACTTCCTGGCACAGGTTTTGGAGGACTTGTTCTGCTTCTCGTCGCGATTAGGGGCCTTTTGTACCTTGAACGTTCGAAGCCCAGCCTTAGTTTTGGCCTTCTGGACAAAACTTCGGCTTAGGTGCAGCTTCTTAGCCACATCCCGAACGGAGGCGTTCGGATTTCGGTTGAAGGCCCCAACTACACGGTTGTGATTTTTGGTGTTGTACGGAATACTTTTTCCTTCACTTCTGGGCTTCCGATCGGTGGTCAACCGTTCCTCGAACCGCTTAATCACTCGCGACACCGTGGAATTCGCGATTCCCAACGTTTTAGCGATGGAATGATGCGAGAGATCCTTGTGCTCGTGATGAATGCGCAAGATTTTATCACGCACGAGCTGTTCTTTCGACTCCATTTCCGCGAGTTTTGATCACAGGACTTTAAAACTTGCAGGATGTCAATAATGCACTATGAACTAAATCCACCCAAATTTTCATTATATTCTACACAACGGTTAAAAAGTTAGAGCAATTTCATAGTGTGGCAATTTCATCGTGGACACCCTTTATTTAAAATGTTCATTTTTTGTTCGCAAACTACTCATCTGATGTAAACGTTGTCTTTAAAAAAGTTGTAGGTTATGAAGTGTTCTTCAAGAAAAATTACACTGAAACTAAAAAATTCGTGAATTCATGCTTAAAAACATGAAACGTTAATTTTCTGAAGAGACTCCCGTTTTATCCTCCTGATTATTTTTTTCAAAAAGCAATCAGACTTACTTTTTCTGTTTGAATGCGATGGAAAAGAATCAAGTTGATGCTTGTGGATATGTGTGTGTTTCGGATAGTTTTGTTTAGGGAGAGAAGAAGCAGTATTTCATACAATGAGGTGTTTTTTTTTTCAATTTTCATTTAATCTATTACATTCCAGATCATTTGAATACAATAAATATTTTGGGTTCATTAATAGAATTAAAAAATACCTTAACTGCAATTTGGTTGTTTGAAACTGGAATGTAATAATTATATTCTTGAGTTCCAGGAATTTGTTTTGCTTTGTTGAAAATCGGATCGAATTCTTTTTAGGCATCTTTGTATTCATCCGTGGAAACATAGCAAAATGTCATTTTTGTTCCAAGGTCCTCTTTGCGATTATTTGCCCAGTCATAAAGTTGTTTAGCATTCGTTATAGGATGTTCGTGTTGCTTAGTTAAGCTTGCTCTAGTTGTCATTCTCTTAAGAGTACCTCCGATCGCAGCACATGGACTGTGAAGTTGCAAAAAATGCCATTCAAGTTCAATATTATGTCTATCTTTAAATTCACGCTGCTCCATCTGACATTAATATAATCTTTTTAATTGTAATTTGTGATTTCAAATATTCCAATTATTTTGAAATAAACAACTGAACTGCTACTGTGACATCCCAAGTAGCACACTACGATCATAATTAGTTGTAGTAACTTGATTATGACTAAGCAAGTCATATTAATGTTATCTCAACCGAATGGCAACAAATGTGCTACTAGGGATGCTTTAAAGCATCAGAAATGTTAACAAAACTTATGTGTTGTAGTGTACAGTTCTCTTTGTGGTACATGTATTATACATTGAGCATTATTCCAATGATAACTTTGCACTTCGTCTTGAAGAACAAATGGGTAGTTTTCAAAAAAAAACAAAGAACTATGATTTCACCATATTATAGCGTTTCCTTTTTTATTTACAAAAATTTACTTTGCTTATTTATTATTTTTTTATATAGTCATGATATTTTCTAAAATTGCTGTTTCTGATGCAGACGTGTCGTAACAATTCATGCTCACACAAAGATGGCAAAAGTCTGTTCTAAATTGTGCATCGCACAGAATTTGTTCCATATAGATAGAGCGATCACATAACATGCGATTTACTTTTAAGCTGTTGAGCATAAGATTCACATTTTCGTGAATCGTACAAACACAAACGTTGTGGGATCTTGATTTACTAAAAAGTTTACATTGTTTTGGCCCTAAGGCTGCAAATGAGCTAAAGCTTATTCAACATCTTTATGTGTTTCATTCAAATGCAAGTATGACTCTTTGAGTAACATCGTTTCGTGACGTTTTTGTGTTACCTGGCTTACCCCACTCGTCACCACAGAGACATAATCTCTTTGGTCCGGCATAACTCTGCTGATATCGTCTTCTTCGTAGAATTGAACAACTTTACGTACTAAATCTACATTCAGTACATGTCCTAATTTGGAACGGGTTTTACATAATATTACATCTTTGGCGACTAAATCCTTTACCTGTAAGTAAAGAAATAATAAATAAGTTTTTTGATTATTTTTTCCAACATAACATGAAATTATATTCAAAGAAGTTCATAAACCTTATCTGTGTTGCAGTGTATCTGCTGACTTTGAATTAATCCACGATACTTTGCGCAGTCCAAGACTTTGGCAATATGGACAAAATTTGAAATTGTTGATCGCGAGTACATTCAGGATCGGCAAATTTTTACTTTAACTGGTTCATTATTACCTCGTAGTCCTTAGCCTTGGCGTTGAGATTTGTTTGGGCCTCATCTTCCAAAACGTCAAATATATGAGGCTTAACTTCATCCATAATTTCCTTGGTTTTCTGCTGGGGGTAGGAAGCACTTCTCATTTTCATCGTTGAAATTGGCGAAACATGAGTTGCTATGATGCCATTGAGGAATGTCTCGATGTTATATGAAAAACTTATTTTATTAACAATACATAGACTCCGCTGAAGTCGATGAAGCTAGATACGTAACGGATGGGATGGTATTGACTATGAACACTACTGGTAGACGGCACTTCCTCATCATTCGAAGTTTGTGGTTTTTATTGGGAACGATAAACTAGGGGACGACACTTACTTCAGATTTGCATCGAATTATCCAATGGTATATTACAACCTAAAGATCTTAACTTTTCAATAACACCATCTGTCAAGTATCTAGTCTCTAAACTGCACTTCTAGATTTGGGTAGAGGTTTACAACACATGAAAGTATTATCCAAGTTTGAAAATAAACTTGCTTGTTTAACTTGAAAAGCTATGACAGATAAACTAAATTGAAAGGTGAAGAACTTCCCAATAAATAGCACTTTGTTGAATTTGTACCTATCTTTAATTCAAATGTATGACAGACTCCATTGTATTGAAATGTACCTATAAGAAAAATTATTCCAGATACTGGTATAAATTAAAAACTACCTGGCTGCTGAGGCTTAAGAAATCCCGATAAAGGTATTACCCGGTTTTGCAAAACATAAAGAAGTTTGAGTCTGATCATTTACATCAGATAGCATCAGTTTGCATCGCTTCCGTTGCGTCTAAACAGAAACGGGTAAGGCTGACAACCTTCATGTCTGAGAAAGATTTGGTTTTTATTCAATAATCTATCATGTAAAATACATTTTGTTGTTTACATCACGGCTCACATTCGAAAATGGCTGAACATATTGTTACAACAAAATTTCCTTTTAATAAAATTTGCAATAACTTCAGAACGGCTGGGTTAACAAAAAATTTTTTTTTATTAAAATAAATACGTAGAGTCTAGTTTTGGTAAAACTATATTATAAAAAACGTGGCTCCATAAAATTCAAAATATCTATAAAAACTGAAAAAAACAAAAATTTAGAGAACTTAAGAAGTAAAAAAAAATGTTTTTAAAAAATTGAAGGGGGGCTCCATTTAAAATGAATGTTTAATGTTTTTTAGCATGAACTTACATTTTTTTAGTTTCAGTTCATATTTCACATAGGCTCTTATAGGAAATTGGTTCAGGAAATTTTTGGATTTTTCAATGAAAAATGTTATTTTGGGTATAAACTTACAAATGGACAAATTTTCATTAAAACCTGAAAAAATAAAAAAAAAAATTAAAAACTGTCGAGACAAAATCTCCGTGGAAAGAGATTTGGCTTAGATGAGGAAGTGATTGCTGTAACTGAATCAAATTTTAATGGTTTTGATAAATCGTTTTACACCAGTGGTATCGAAAAGCTAGAGAAAGAGGTTTGATATAAGCTCGTTGAAAAATGCTCTCCTTCACATGCCCACTAGCCCCAAGTAGTGGCCAAATCCCGAACGATCCTCTCCAGCTTCTGAATGTTCTTCACTTTCTGAAAATTTTCAGTAGGGTCCATCTTTCTAGTTGGTCGGGACTAAGATTCGTTAAAAAATGCACTCGTTTATGGGCCCACTAGCGCCGCGTAGTGACCGAATTACAAACGATACACTCCATTATCTGAAAGCAATTGACCTTTTGAACAACTTTGCTCAAGTCAACATTTTTACATAAAATCAAGGTTTCATTATACAGTATCATAAATTCTCGATAAGCTTCTAGAATAATAGCTGAATATTACTTCCCTTCTTTGTTTACAAAATCAGATACGTCTGTTTGAAAAAGTACTCGAGAATTATGTGTTTCACATGCCTACGCTATTAGCCAAAATTCAGTTCATCATGACTTTTGGCATTACATGACATTTCCCTAAAACATGGAAGTGAATAAAGAGACCTACTGTGTCATGATTTGTCATAAGAACCTAAAATTTGTTCAAAAATCGTTTAAAATAATATGTATATTCCATGCAGCGACAAATTGCAAGCTTGTCATTAGTTAAACAGCCTTGAAGCAAGCTGTTCAGGCAAATCCACGTTCGTTGTGAACAGAAAAGACTTCAATAAATTGAATCCACTTAATTCAAGCAGATATTAAAGGAGTGAGGAGCGAATTTAAACCATGAACTTTAATAACTATCTTAAACATTTTCGTTGTTTTATTAAACATGTCTGGATTCTGTAACATAGGACCTTAAATTATACTATCATCTTAATATTGAGTTTCTTTATTGCAATATATTATAGAGGGTATTATGCAATACGATATAGAGGGCTCGTATGAAACAAGAGAATAAAAAAAATGCCAAGGACATCAGTTACTGGAAATAATCAAAAAATATTTCTTTTCTTTGTAAAATTCATTTCTTTTCATGTCGATTTTTTTTTGTGTTTTACATTATTGAATCCAACAAGCACTCAGGAAGAAGCTTAGCAATTTATTCATGACGTTATGATTTTCCAGATTTTTTTTTTTTTGTACAACAATGTTTTCCCAAATCGTGAGCTAATACTGTCGTTACTCCAACAAGTTTTTCATTCTTATTCTTCAGACTCACACGCCCAATAGTTACACGGAAAACTTGCTCCCTTTTTAATCCTTTGACAACCATTCGTTTCTATTAAATATGTATAAAAATTTAGGACGCCACTTTTCCTTAGCGTAACCTAGTTAGAAAATCTGCTCCAACCGTAGTTGCTCAACTTGGTGGCGGCAAACAGCGGAACCGGAAGGATACTACGTAAGGGGAAAACTTTCCAAAGATACGTGCAAAAGTGAGTAACAGGGCAAGCAGCGTATCCGAGCGCGAGCGTTCCGCTGTAAAACTTTCACGGTAATCCAATTTTTCACACAAAGCTTCGTTCTCAGCAACTCCACTGGCTCGGTCGATGTGTGCGGAGAGACAGGAAGTGCAGGGCAACTAGTCCGGAAGTTGACTCCATTGAATGTTTCTATCTATTTGAATGGGCGCGCGTGTGTGTGTTGGTGTAAAGCTGAATTCCACATTTGAAGCTCATTCTTCATGCCCCAACCACATTCGTTCTGCGATAAAAATACGGTATGAACAGTGGATCCTTAATTAGATTCTTTTTTCGCATCACATTATAATCTTCAGGCAGAAAAGAAGGTTGGCTAAATAGACAATAAGGAAACGGAAGGATCGCGAGAGGAAAACTTTCGTTGACTTCTACTTTAGAATAGGAATTTGCAGGAAATTTCTTCACGGCGAAAACAGGGTGAAAAGAACATTCATTTGAAGGAAACAGAAAAACTTTAAGAAATGTTTACCAATGGTTGCGTTAGTTGGGTAACCATCGTAGGTTGTTATTCACGGGCTTACTTTTTTAACTAGTTATATATGAGTTTTGCAAAACTATAAATGAGTTACCGCATAGTAAAAATGCTACTGAATGAGCATATCTGACCACTTACGATTGCTATTCCGTTATTGAGAAATGAACCGTAATTACACAAATAACTAGAATATCATGTTTGAGAGTAGCAAACTGGATATTAAGAAATACTATCGCTATGTCCGAAAATTCACAGTAGTTTCATACAAGATTACTGAAAGGCAAAGGATGTATGGCTTTGTGCACAAATTACGTAACGCAGAAAAACGGGATTTTGGACCCCCTCCCATCCTATGTAACAATAAGTAACACGTGACCAGACTCCCCCCTTTAATTACGTAACGCTCACGGACACCCCGTAACCTCCACCCTATTTCTCAACTAATAAAGTCATAACAAAAACTGTTATTGTTATGGTTTTAATGTTTAAATCTCATTCTGGTAACTTAAAATTAGATTGCAAACATCAGTCGATAAATTTCATTTAAGTAACTTAAAGCTTTAATAAAGGATGCAAAAAACATTGCACTAATTGTACTGCATTTATTCAGGTTACTGGATGATATTAAAACTGTTACAAATATTAGTTCAACAAGTTTACTCAAATATCTTTCAATTATTTAAAGTATCACAAAAAAAATTTTATGATCTAATTATTATTATTTTTCTTTTTGATCCGTGCAGTGGGTACGACTAATTCATGACGGAAAAAACATAAAACAAAAGGGGCAGTAACAAGTGTATTTGATATAGGCTACACGCAGAGGAATACTGGGTGACTGAACGCAATGATTAGAATCAACATTTCTTGTGTATTAAATCAAACCACACATTGTTTAAGCATAATGCAATGATATATCCAATCTTCACAAACAAAATTTCTTACCGAATCCAATATTGTCAATCAATTATTATTTTCAACAGATATCATTATTGATTCAACAAAATAATTATGTAGATTTAACAATCAACAATAAATTTAACAAAATTTCTTATTTTTTCAATGGTTCTAATATAAATAACAATTTATTTTTCCAATTCAACCGCTTTGGTCGAATCAATGCAAAGATGCATTGCTTCCAAAAATCTTTTTTTTTATTCAACAAAAAGTGCTTTTTGTTTTAAATAGAAGCCTCTTTTACAGCGTTTTTCGAAACAACAAAGTTTATTGTTGGTTCAAACATAAAATCGGTATTGCTTGAATTAATGAAAATTATGGGTAAGCCGTGAGTCAACAATAACATTTGTTGAACTTCTCTGTCTGAAATCAACAGATAGATTTTCATTTTCCTTAAAATTTCAGCTTTCTTGCACCATTTGGCCATAAATGTGTTTCTATTATGGCTACTCCCATACGGAATACATGCGAATGGCCATCAAAGGATCCAAAATTTAAAACTATGGCAATAATTACTGCTAGAATAACTAGAATAAAATAACCCTTTGCAACTTGCTTCTTTGCTTGGCACACAGGAAATTTTATTGATATTCAATTGGTTATTCACTTTTGATTTATTTTTCAAATTCGTTATTTTGTTAGGTAACGATTTTAAAGACCCCCCCCCCCTCTACCCCATATGTCACAATAAGAAACGGTTGCTCAACCCCCTCTTCCCCCTTCATGCGTTATGTAATTTTAGCACAAAGCCTAGCTCAAGGCGGTTGATCAAAACGTCAAACAAAAGAGTATCTATTCAGCAAACGGTATAGGGTAGGCAACGGCTTAAGCACCCTAAGACCCTATTCCAAGCACGGGGTAAACGTTAACCTACATCGCTCATTTTTTGCAGTATGGTGCTCCATGTAGTGAAGCACCATACTGCCAAAAATGAGCGTTGTAGGTTAACGTTTACCCCGTGCTTGGAATAGGGCCTGGGGGTGCTTAAGCCGTTCCCTACCCTATTACAAGTTATTACATTTCACCGTTTCGAACGAACCGTCGTACTTTACTTGTGATCGATGCCATCATGATCTGCATAGTCGCTGGTCATACTGTACCGGCGAATTTATTCCACTTTAAACGCATTTGTTCATTTATCACTTCTTTCCGCATCCTCAAAGTTTTCGCTTGACAATTGCTCTATATTTTTCGATCGGCCTGATCTCAGGGCAATTCGGAGGATTCATCTCTTTGGCGACGAAATTAACAATGTTTGCAGCCTACCATTCTAGTAACTCCTTAGAGTAGTGGCAGCTGGCTAGATCCGGCTAAAACATAACATTGGTCATGTATTGCTGAATGAAGGGTAATATCCGCTTTTTCAGACACTCTTTGTAAACCTTCGATGTCATTGTATGAGATGTGACGAAAACCTTGGTTTTAAGACCACAACTGCAGATTTCTTACCAAATCATTAGAATTCATTAGAATCATTAGAAAAGTTGAGCAAACTTTTCAGCAAAAATCATATTTATACCTAGAAGGGACATACCCACGACCAGTGGACAGGTAAAATTTTCGTCTGAGGATTTGTTTATAATCCATTTTGACATATGTTTTGTCATCCATTAAAATACAGCCATCAAATTTCGTCAAAACTCGTTCGTATAGTAATCGTGCTCTTTTTTGAGCACTAAATTTTGTTTCAGGGAGCGATTTGGATGTTTACTGGCACAAAAAAAAATGTATCCTTCTCTTGAAAGGATGTTACGCACGGTGGAAAAGTTAGAATCGTATTTCTTTGCCAAATCACGTATGGAGACACTTAGGTTGCCTTGCACGTACCTCAACACCTTTCTTCTCAGCTTTTTGTCCCTAGTGCCTTTTTTATGACAAATGCGCTGTGCTCTAACCAAACTCAGAGTATCCTTATAACGTTTGATTACAAGACACACCGTTGACTTTTGGAATTTTAACATTTCTGCTATTTTTGAGGCACACTATGAAACACCTAGAGGTTTGTGCACAACTAGTTTTCTTTTCTCAAGTTCCATGATTCGTAATTTCTAGATGCGTTGATTAATCGAGAAAACAAATTTCACCCATTTCTTGTCAATGAATCATCAACAAATGCCTGTCAAACGTTTCTTGTTTCGCGGTGGTGTATTAAACCGTGCGTTCAGATTTTCTTTGAATCGAGCACTAAGACGCCACTTACTCAAATAAATAAAATTTTCTCACAAACGGAATATTGTTGTTTTTATTGAACTCATATTTGATTTTATTCTCTCCGTGTGTCTTTATAAATAAATGAATATAACTCACATATAGCCTGCCACTCAATGTGTATTTTAGCAAAATTCGTCAGCATTTTGACCCCTAGGCATACGTTAAAATTATCACGTTTTGATGCTGTATGAAATCCAAGGTCACGAAGCAGCGTCGTCAGTTAGCACCCTGTAGTTAAGTAGTAAAAGGACACTGAAAAATATAATTAGTTTTAACAAGCGTTTAAAATATCCCCTCGTTTAAAACCAAGCTTAAAGAGGCGTAAACAACGAAATTGTTTACAACTTTTCATGCGCCATACCACAATATTTTCAATCTTTCTTACAACAGGCTAGATTTAGGCGTTATCTGGCTTAAATTTACTTGAAACATTCCATTACCTTCTGTCAAATCTAGCATTCCCTTTATGTGCATTAGAAAACGCATAAAATTCAATGTTCCTTTTTATCTGTGTAATTTTCGAACATGCAATTCTTTCGACATCAATTTCAAAACAAACACAGATAAAAAAAACATTAAAATTCCTGCGTTATCTAATTCACATAAAGGGAATGCCAGATGTTTCCGAAAATAATGGGATATTTTATGTAAATTTAAGCCAGATAACGCCTGTCAAGCCTGTTGTATGAAAGATTGCAAACATTGTTGTATAGCGCATCAAAGACTACAACCAATTGCAATGTTTACGCCTCCTTTGGCTTGAAATTAAACGAGGGGAAGTTATACGCGCTTGGTAAAATTAATTAATTTTTTCTGTGAAGTTCAGATGTCAACGCAGTGTTATTTTTTAAAATAATACTCACAATCAACTATATTTCATGGGTATCGGTTACAACTACACAGAAAAAAATAATTGATTTTGACAAGAGCGTTAAATTTCCTCTCGTTTAATTCTAAGCCAAGAGAGGCGTAAACAACAAAATTGTTTGCAATCTTTCTTGTGGCATACAACAATGTTTGAATCTTTCATACAACAGGCTAGATTTAGGCGTTATCAGGCTTAAATTTACAAGAAATCTCCCATTATTTTCTACCAAGTCTAGCATTCCCTTTATGTGCATTGGATGACACAGAAATTTCAATGTTTCTTTTTATCTGTGTATGGGTTTGAAAAATTTAATAGAGGGAGACAAATAACGCTGGCTTAGATTTGCTGTACATTAGATTGGCTCAAAAAATATTTTATCGGGATTCTTGGGGGCTCACTCTTCAAATGGTAGCTTTTGATGTAACAAACATACTTTTGTAGAACAGTATTCCGGAAAATGTTGTTTAGAGGTCACCCCGTAGCGTTTATAAAAAAATTATATATTAAATGGAAATATTGAAAAAAAAAATTCAACTTTTACACAATTATGCAAAACCATACCCTTTCTCATTTTACCCAGCCACTGTAGAGTTCACACTTTGTTAAAAAAAAAAAAAAGTAATTCTACAACAGACACAGAATTTGGGAGATTTTGTAAGGACAAACTTTGCCGAGGACCACATTACTCTATCTTAACGTGAAAAAAAAGTTATTTGTGATTTACAACTTTACTGATGTTAGCTATTATAGGTTGCAACTTATTCTGTCCTCGAACGTTGGAACAAGATTTTCATTATTGTGCAGCCCAATGCCAGCAAACTAATATTCCATTTTTTTTTTCATTTTCATTTTAGGTACTCAATCTGATCTATAGGATGATGCAAAGAACCATTTCCTCCTCCCTAACCGTAAGTGGCCCTCCATCTGAACCAGAAACCAATTCCAAGCATCAATCCAACAAGGAACATAAATTTCACACCCCATCTCTGATGAAGTCATAAATAGCTATAAGCGTCCCATAGCAACAGCACCAGCCTCGGTTTCGGTCTTTCGCTGTGTACCCTGCTGGTCCAAGCCTTGCCGTGGCACTCCGCCTGTTTATTATTGCGGATACTTAAATCAACATCAAGATGGATTAGATTCCCGTTCGTTTCACGGCTCGTTGTTTACATTACATTTTCCTTGGCCTACACTGCCCTGTGTCCCTCGGGGCAAAGGATCGAAAAACTTTCAACTTTGCTGTGGATTCTGCTGACGTAACCCATCACTTCCTGGAAAAAATATTCTCCACCCTATCCCTGGAAGAACCCATCAAAGTAATGCAAAAGAAGAAAAAAATAATATCATACCAAATCATCTGAAGCAGTGATTCGAAATTTTCCAATCAAGTTTGATTACGATCGACGAGTTATCACCATCTCAGTACTTATCCTTGACCAGAGGAAAAGTAAGCCTTATTGGATTCTCTCAAACCTTCTCTTTCTCTTATTAGATACCAATCAACCGCCTACTCAAACCACTTTCCCCCGTCCCCTATCAGGGCATCCTATCGGTTGCCTCGCTTTGATCGTCCTTGTTAAATTGGGCCAACATCAAATCTTAAGTTTACGGCCACACCAATCGTAAAATAATAAATTGTTACATCATTGTGTGCCCAGCAGCATCTTCTTCTTTCCGTTCATTCATCATCCCTCGCACTCTTCAAGTCCTCAGGCAGAAGAAATTTCTACTGTATGTATAACCATTTTATGCTGTTTTGTGCCAAGGGCGAAACTTTCCGGATTTGGTGATTTGTTGTTGTAACCGATCTGGTTAACCTGGGCTCCATTATATCCAGTAGGAACTGTTGCTAGTGCAAAATTTTCTCCAATCGTCTTTACTTCATCATGATTTATTGCCTGCGGATGATTGTGCATATTTATTTATTTACTGTTTTTTAATCTTCTCACTTATTTATCGAAAAGATTGGGATAAAGGGTGTCCCACATCGAATTGCATCACGGAAAAAAACGCCGTGGAAAATTATCCATTGGGCATTTTCTCTTGAAAATTTGTATAGAAGTAGTTTAGAGTGTTGTTGTTTTGTATTTTTATCGCTGTCAGTTTTTCGGAAATTGGAAAAAATGGCGCCACCCGAAAAGCAACGTCGTGAATTGATTTTGCGCAAGTACTTGTAAATCCTACTCTCTCTCATCGGGACATCAGAAACCAACTCGATTAACGTCGTTATGTGATTAAACGTTACTATAAAACTCTGAGCATCGAACGGAAGGAGAAATGCGGTCAGAATGGATTTTCTACTGATGGTCAGGATCACAAGCGTGTCGTGAAAGCGTTTAAGCGGAATCTGTCCATATTTTTCGATCAGAGAGCCAAAAACCGGGTAGAACTATATACGTTCAAATTGCAGAAGGCTCCAAATCGAGAAGAACGGGAAAATACGGTGGGAATGTCACGGGCCCGGAAACTGAACACTCAGATGCTAACGAAGCCTCATTGTTTCATCATGGATTATGAGACTTACGTCAAGGTGGACTTCCGGAAGCTCCCGGGGCTACTGTTCTTCACCGCACAGCACAGTAAGTTCCAAAAATGTCAATAAATCTGATTATTAGCTAGGGATCGATTTCTCCATGGTCAAAATTACAAAAATACAAAATTGATGAAATCCTGCCATAATTGATGGATCATACCTTAAATTTTAAGTGGGCAAAAATATTGCAAATGCTTAATAAAAGTTTCAATGCCTTTCATGGAGCATTTGCAATATGTTTATGGGTAATCCATATAATTTTATTTGTTATTAACGTTTGCATTGAAAAACACTGGACTTATTTTTACGGATGGTGATAAAAAAAGCAGATAACAGATAATTGCTTTTGATAAATTTCCAATGAGAGGTAATTATTTAAGTTCAATTGCAAAAAAATTCTACGCCCTTGCGAGCGGCCTTCCGGCAGTTAACCGGAACATTGGCCATGGCGGACAAAACATGCGCGTAGGCATGTTTGTGAGTTCTTGCTTCGTTTTATTAATGAATTCCTACTTATTTTTTGCAAAAAAATTGTTGATATAGATCTTACGTTTCAGGTTGGGCCAGAAATTCTCGATGGGACGCAGCTGGGGGACGTTGGGTGGGTTCGCCGACTTGGGTACCACATCGATATTCAGCCGCTCCATCTCCTCCAACGATCGCTTCGAGTAGTGGGCCGACGCCAAATCCGGCCAGAACACCGCGTCTTCGCCCTTATGGTATTTCTTGATGAACGACGCAACTTCCGGCAAGCATTTCGTTCTATAAATTTCCCTGTTCACGGGTAGTCCGTAGCGAAAAAAGAGCGGCTTTGACATCTCCTTCTCTTACTAGAAATGAGAAGAAAATTTTTCCATTTAATTCCATTTAAAGAAGAGTATTTTCCATTTAATTCCAACTACCTTTGCTTATCTTGACAGATACGCGTATTTCGTCTTCAATGTGCAGACTTCTTCAGTGTCTAGTACTAATAACCAAGTCAAGTTATTAGTGCGAGACACTGGAAAAGTCTGCGCATTGTAGACGAAATACGCGTATCTGTCATGATATGCAAAGGTAGTTGGAATGAAATGGAAAATACCATCTTTTCTGCTCATTTCTAGTTACAGATATTCCACTAAACAGCTCAAACCCTCTAGGATTCATCCTCTTCTCGCTGATTGTCAGCCACAACGGCACCTTCTTGGGGAACTTGATGTGTGAAATGAACATCACCTCGGAGCTCACTTCCTTCGTGGGGGAAATAAAATACGAAGTGCCCTGCCAGTCGCTGCCATCCAGGGTTAGATGGGTTTCGTAGTCTATCACCACCACCACGTCGCGATGAGCCGGAAAAATCGAGTTGACCATCTTATTTAGCCGCTGCCGCTGCGTCATTGCCTGCAGCTCCGAAACCAGTTGACGTGACTTCCGCTTCCTGACATGTATGGTCATGTTCGTCAGGTACTTTTTCACTGTTTGGCCGGTTGAACCGACATCCCTGTCAAGCGCACGCAGCGATGTAGCCACATTTCCATCGGTCTTCCTTTTCAGCATCCTTTGGAGCTTCTTGTCGCTCAGGGTCGTCGGCCGTCCGGAACCGGGCCCTCTTTCGATGCTCTGATTGTTGTATACTAGTGCAAAGATGTTGAAGATGCCAGAACGGGCGTATCAGGCGTCCACAAAGTGCCGCACGATGTCCATTTTCAACGCGGCGGGGTGCCGTTCTTTGAACGCGCACACTTCTGAACGGAGTTGCTTCACTGTTTTTGCCATGACGGTTAGATTTCGACTGACGGAGCTATCAAATTTTGTCTGCTGACTAATGGGTTACTATGACTGATGCTGCATGGGTAGTTTTGTCAGTACGGGATAAGGTAAAGCCATGAAAAGTCGACAATTTTTGTCCATTTTTTTAATCCAAACGTTACCTATATAAAATGGTATATTTTTGACATTTTCTTGCTAAACTTTTTAAATGTGATCCATCATTGATGTATTTCATGGATTATTTTCCATTTTTTTAATGGATTTTCGTGTGAGCTTAAAAGATCATAAAACGTTTTTTGGAACAATTTTCAATTTTTTTTGCATATGTTTCAATTTCTAAGGGCTGCCGACGTTCGTTGCAGTGAAGTGTATTTTTTAACATTGGACTGAAATAATAACGTTGTTTTTACATCAATTTCTTGGAAATGTTTTTCCTAGCCTCTTTTTTGGTTATTTGACCTAGCCACTGAGTGATTCTACCTTTTGACGAATGAGTGTTTAGGGGGGATATACAGTTAGAACGAGAATAAGAACTCAATTTTGAAAATTATTTTTAAAGGGGAAGTTTTAACTCAAATCAATCGAAACTTTTTTAATAATTGTAAGTGTATCCATGTAGTATACAAAAATATATTTTTCAAATGTTTTTCAACAAAATGGTGGCCGTTAGAGTGCGATGAAAAAGTCGTTGTATTTTGCTTGTGCCGGCTCTCCTGATCGCAGTTTTGATCTGAAACCTGCTAACCGAAAAAAGTACATTAATTACATTTACAGTTATTAGATAAATTTTAAAATAAAGTGAAAAAAAAACAAATTTGCACTTGTGGCGTTACTTTTTTTGTAAAAATCCATTTTTCCGTTATTTTATCACATTTTTCCATATTTAGTTATAAAATATTACAATAATTTTTATTCATATAGAAGGTTTTACTATAATTAAGAAGTCCTATAAGTTTCAGCTTAATCGAATAATTAGTTTTTGAGTTATCACCGGCATAAACCCCGAAAGTGCTGTTTTGAGAAAAACTTGTTGAAAGTAGGTCTTCTCAGTCAAGCGTCTCTTTGAACCTGCTGCGCGCGAAAAAGGCGTTTCCGAAAAACGATGAAAAGAAACACTTGGTGTTCGAATTTCGAAAAATGAGGTTCAGGAGCGGATTCTAATAAATGTACATCCCCCCTTAATGGTACTAAAGTTTGGGTCAATAGTATTTTTTATTGATACTCGATCTTGATTTTCGGATCTTGTTGGAATGTAAACTACAAGTTTCTCTTCCAAATTATATGCCGCCGCCTGTCACCAATTGCAAACGAGTTCGTGGGGCAGTACCAAGCAGGATTCATGGGTGCCCGCGATACTACGGAGTAGATTTTCGCGATTCAGCAAGTGCTGCAGAAATGTCGCGTGCCCACCCATCATCTTTTTATCGATTATTTAATCGATCGAGACCAGCTATGGCAGATAACGAGTTCAGATCGATGGTGATGAAATAAAGGTAGTAGACGAGCTCGTGTATTTGGCTCATTGGTGATCACCGATAACAACACCAGCAGAGGAATACAAAGGCGCATTATGGCTGGCAATCGTGCCTACTTTGGACTCCGAACGACGCTAAGACCGAAAATAATTTGCCGAACTACAAAGTTGACCATCTACAAGACATTAATTAGATCGGTAGTCTCCAAGGGCAAAGAAACATGGACATTGATAGTGGAGGACCAACTTTGAACAGAAGGTGCTGCGTACGATTTACGGTGGAGTGCAGATGGAAGACGGAACGTGGGAACCTCCCATCGCACCCAACGCCTAAATAGGTGATGGGCTGGGCATGTCATAAGAATATCGGACGATAACACAGTCAAAATGATTCTCGAAACGAACCGACGGGTACAAGAAGAAGAGGCGTGCAACGAGCAATGTGGATCAATCAAGTAGAAGGCGACCTGCGGACCCTCCCAAGACACCGAGACTGGCTAAGTACAGCCATGAACCGAATACAATGGCGACAACTTCTGTCTCCAGCAGAGGTCACACCGGCCTTGGTCTGATTGGTAATGTAATGGATATGAAGACTAAAGGTTCGTCGGTCATGGTCCAAGTGTTGGTTTACTTATAGTTAAATCGAAAAACCTTTCTTGGTGAAATAAAAACAGCCCAACAATCACTGCAGTTATTGTATTACCACTGATTTGCACAAGCTATCGCAGACATTAATGAAATCACTGATACTTCGCTCAGTTTTTTCTCTCTCACCATTCTTCCCCATGTTCATAAATTTGTGAACACTTGTCAGAGCCCTTCATGCCAAAAGCACATTACTTCCAGATAATCCATAATGTGTTACTGAAAAGAAAAACAAAAACAAATAGCGAAGCAAAAATTCTTTTTCCAGTACATGCACCATCGCTCTCAAATGCCCATAAACCGCAACTCTTTATCGCAAAAGCCTCTGACCTTCATTCGTTTGTGAATGTTTTGACTTCTTTCCAGTAGGTAGCCTCTGTGAATAATAGAACCACAAAAAGGCAAACCCTTTGTTGCGAGTCACTGATTAACACGATTAAGATATCCCAACCAAACCTGAAACGTTGCACGAATGTCCACGCATTTATAACCTTCATTCATTCGACCTTCCACAGCTATCGCCGCCCCGTCTTTGTCTCAATGTTCCAAACCCAACATAAGAGACTAGCCGGACCATGTGGAAAGCATCCCTTCGGTGTTGTTCCGTTTTTCCATTGTTTGACCATCAGTAGGTGGAAAAATGTTCTCATCTAGGCTTCATCACTGGAAATGGGGTTAAACAGGTTGTTTTAATTTACTGTAGTACGGTTTAAGAAATTTCACAAATAGTTAAGTTCCAAACAGCTGGACAAAGAACATCACTTCTCTGTGGTAACCCGTTTTACCTCACCGGCAGATTCCATGGAAATCATCCGAATGAATGAAGTCGACCAGTAGTTTGTTTTTATTTGGCGTTCCGTTTTACTGTTGTTGTTTTTCTGTCACTAACTCATTTTATTTTCATTCAGCTGCTTTGCCCAGTCGGAATGGCCTTTCCCGACGATCGCAATAGTCATTTGAAGTGAAGCGAAAAATGTCGACCATCATCGTTGGGTAAATGAATAAATGACGAAAGCGAATTGGTGGACCAGGGGAAATTTGGCACGAAGGTGATGCGTCTTCAGGACATTTCCGGGTGACATTCAGCTGGATTATTTATGAGACATCTCACCCTGGACACCTTTCGGGTGGGATGATGGATATATTTATATTTTGGTACCGTGAAATGGTCTCTCAAGCCGATATTCTCTACGTAAGCAATTCCGGTGATCACAGCTGTTTATGTTCCATTCGATTCATCATCATAAAAGTAAAACCATTATGCTCATTGTTCTGATCATTTTTCTCGCTGGCATCTGTTATGATGTTTCAGCTTCTAGCGTTATTAGTTGGTTTGTTTGACATTTCGCAAAGGGTATCTGATTGAATGACGTTTAGTTTTAAGTGGTTTCCTGCATACTTGGTCGAAGCAAGATTTTTTTTCAACCTATTGAAGAGAGGCATAAATTTATTGCAGTAAACGACTAGAATGCTTATAAATTCTTTTTAGAAAGTCTTTGAAGATCTTAAAATCTATCATACATGTCTTAAAAATGATAAGGAACATAAAGGGTGATACGGTCAAAATTTGGTCAAGGGAAAACGTGTGTAAATCGGTGAAATCGTTTATTTAAAAAATCAAATTAAATTTCTTTTTCAAGTTCAATTAGTATAAAATTCAGGAAAAATATTCAGTTAGGTTTCCGCTTTTCCAAATCCGAATTGCCGGGCCTTACGCTTGACCCCTGCCATCAGATTTTGTACAGCCACCTTGTCCACCTTCTTCGCCGCAGAAAGCCAGTTTGCTTTGAACTGCTGCTCGTCCTTAGCAGTTTTTTTGGTCTTCTTTAGGTTCCGCTTGACAATAGCCCAGTATTTCTCAATTGGGCGGAGCTCTGGCGTGTTGGGAGGGTTCTTGTCCTTGGGAACCACCTGCACGTTGTTGGCGGCGTACCACTCCATGACCTTTTTACCGTAATGGCAAGATGCCAAATCCGGCCAAAACAGTACGGAACAACCGTGTTTCTTCAGGAAAGGCAGCAGACGTTTATTCAAACACTCTTTCACGTAAATTTCTTGGTTGACAGTCCCGGAAGCTATGAAAATGCTGCTTTTCAAGCCACAGGTACAGATGGCTTGCCAAACCAGATATTTCTTTGCGAACTTTGACAGTTTCGTGTGCTTGAAAATATCTGCTACCTTTCCCCTTCCTTTGGCCGTATAAAACTCCTGTCCCGGAAGCTGCTTGTAGTCGGCTTTGACGTAGGTTTCGTCGTCCATTACCACGCAGTCAAACTTCGTCAGCATCGTCGTGTACAGCCTCCGGGATCGCGCTTTGGCCGTCGTATTTTGTTTATCATCGCGATTTGGAGTCACTACCTTCTTGTAAGTCGATAGTCCGGCTCGTTTTTTGGCTCGATGCACGGTTGTAGACGATACTCCCAGCTTATTTGCGGCATCTCGGAGAGATAGGTTAGGGTTTTGCTTGAAACTACCGGCAACTCTCTTTGTCGTCTCAGCGGCTTCCGGTTTTCGATTTCCCCCCGATCCAGACTTCCTGGCTGTCGACAAACGTTCCACAAACACTTTAATTACATTTGTAACGGTTGATTTGGCAACTTTTAGCGATTTTGCCAACTTTGCGTGTGAGTAGCTCGGATTTTCGCGATGCGCGAGCAAAATTTTGATACGCTGCTCTTCTTGCTTGGACGGCATTTTGACAACTGAAGAGTTAATTCCAAAATCAAAATAGGAGCAACATTCTACACACACACACACCTTCAAAATGAGGGGTGTTCAGGTTTTTTAAATGCAAAATTGAAAGAAATATATCAAGTTGATATTGACCAAATTTTGACCGTATCGCCCTTTATAATTCCATAACACCTATATATATGCATCCCACTGTTATGGTGAATCGGTGAGTAATTTTTGCTATATTTGTTTTTTTCGAACTATCCCAACTGGTGTTAAATTGTGAAATTTGTTGCTTAATTTACTATATGTGCTGCTGTTACTGCGTATTTACTCTTAATTTTTTTTCTTAAAGATGGACTTCTCACGAGTCAAAATGGTTTTTTGAGATCAACCACGGACTCAATAAAAGCTCTTCCTAAAAATACGGGATCGAACCCCATGTCCGAAAGACTTAAAAAAATTAAACGCTGAACACAACCCCTCGTGGTTTTGCTTTTTTCGATTACATTTTGAGTCGATAACGAAGATCTGCCAGTCGTTCATGCAACCACCAGAGACGTTTGTTTTTTATAGCTAACAAATTATTCGTAGCGCTTTGTATTGTTTTCGTACAATAAACGAATTTTATTTCTGTGTCAACAAATTCTTAGTGCTTTTGACAGTTGCGCATGTGGCATTAAATACGAAGGTAGCTTCATAATAAGTACAAATCAGTTTCATTGCTGAAAACAACGAATAGATTTGTTAGTCCTACCTTTCATTTCGTAATATATACGAAGTTTAATTTTCAGTGCATCGAGATAGTTTCAAAGCAAGAAGTGCTTACGCGAAACAGTTTCGAATCGACAATTCGACCGTGTGCCGTGTGGTTAAATTAGTCTTGAGACCCAAACTATCCACCGGTGAGCTGACAGCGGAAGAAAAGCGCAGACGACCGACCCCGTGAACGCAGGAAAGGTGAGGGATTACTCCAAGCGCAATCCGAGCCATTCGATTCGGGACGTCTGCGTCTGGTTCAACCACCAATTCTTCCGTCTGGTTCGTCCACCAGACAATGAAACGAGCCGGACTTTATGTCTTCGAGGTGAGGAACTTGCCGTGCTGAACCGATAAACATTTTCAGAGGTCCAAATCCCTCGTCAGGAAACTGTACCTCGACTGGTTGGTGCTGCTGAAATGCATCGTAATGGACTACGAGACGTACTCCCGGCCTGGAGTTTTTCGTGAGCAAGTCCCACCAGTATGTTCCGGAGAAGTTTCGGAAGAAGAAGGCCGGAAAATTCGCCAAGTAGTACTTGCTGTGACAGGCAATCTGTAGGTGCAAGCCGTACATAACGACCGGCATCATCAACGGCCAAATATATAAAGAAGAATGCCTCCAGAAACGCCTGCTGCCCTTCCTCCGGTCCCACGAAGGTGACACTCTGTTTTAGCCGGATCTGGCATCGTGTCATTACACGAAACTGGAGATGGAGTTGCCAACGGTGCTGTTGATGTGCCGGCATTAAGGTCCCACTTCCTAAGCCATTCAGCGCCCACTCTTTAGTAAATCGACTCGAGTAGTCTCTAACGGCATATCTTCATCGACGGAGGGTTCCCCTACAGAGGAAGTTATCCCGAGACCGAACCACTTTGAGCCATTTAGCTACCACATCGACTCAAGTTATTCTCGACTGCGGATCTACCATAAAACGACAAAGAGTTCTCCGACGTTGGAACATCCCCTAGACCGACAGCCCGCTACTCTGTTCTACCACTCGCTTCTTGATTCTCACGCATGTTTTCACTGTAGAGGCGACATGATTTGCGTAATAGATCCGTTAATCACATTCCACGCACTTTGGTCACGACACATTTTATAGACGACTGAGCTGGTATCTGCCCAGCTGATGGCAAGCATCTCACCTCGCATCGTTGGTAGTCAAAGATCATCTGCTCCGGTAGTCAAAGACCACAAAAACTGCGTAAGGTAGAAGTTTACCTCCACGTGCTCCATTTTCATCCGGATTGACAAATCCGTATCCTATTCTTGTTGCCATTTGGCCAACGAGTTTCCGAATTTCTCTGAAATGTTTCCGCTGGTAGCACTCATTGTCAGCTAAAGTCAGTCCGTGAGAGTGATGCCAATCGGGATCATTCCGGCAATGACGGATACTGCCTCCGATGAAATAATTCTGTATCCACTCATGGCTTTCGTTGCCTTCCTACAGGCAAAATTTACTTGGCTGTTGAGTGGTCGGTCGTCGATCATAACATCCAGATACTCCAACACGTAGTTCCAGGTCAGTGACATGCCCTCCGATGACGATTTTCGCTCGCTGCACCGCTTTGCAGTTGCTGACCAACAGCAACTTCGTTTTGGTTAAGAGCTACCGTGGCTTCGACACACTGCATCAATTACGCGATTACTGGTGACCACTTCTTCTAGTGTTTCGCCTGTCACCGACAATACGATGTCGTCCGCAAACCCAACAATCACTACGCCTTGGGAAAACTCCGTTGTACATCCCGTTGCAACGTGTTGGACCAAGGATGGGACCTTTCGGAACTCCTGCCTTTATGTTCACCAGTTTTCCACCTATGGAGGTCTGGTTGATCAGCAACCGGTCCTGAAAACAACTCTTCCGAATTTGCACAGGTAATCGGGGATCCTCATTCTATGCAGCGTATTGGCGAAAGCCTCCCAGTTGGCACTATCGAAGGCGTTCTTAACGTCGATCGTTATAACAGCGCAATATCGATCGCCTCTTCGTTTTTGTTCGGAAGCCTTTGCGGCTGTCTCGACCACGTCCGAATGGTATTCACCGTAGACTTTCCTTTCCGGAAACCGAATTGCATCCCCGATAGCCCGTGCTCGCTGTCGGCAAATTTTGTCAGCCTGTTGAGGATGATCTACTTCAGGAGTTTCCCGAGCGTAACCAGCAGACATATTGGCCTATACAAAGCTAGGTCCTCTGGAAGCTTCCCTGGCTTGGGCAGCAACACTAATACACAACTGTAACATGACATTGAAGCATTTTAAAGAAAGATCTCTTACTTCTCACACTAAAAACATTATACAACGCACATAAAAACAATGAATTCACTTATGAAATTGCAAATTACAATAAATAACCATTTTTGGACTTGCTCGTAGTAAAAGAACAATCCAATCTCACATTTGAAATTTACAGAAAACTAACAAATATACAACGTACAATACCACATACGTCTAATCACTCATACCAAAACAAAATAGCATCATTTTAGCACACGATACAGACAGTCCCACTAATTCCAAACGGCATAACTAAAGAACTCGGATACATTTCTAACACAGTACACTTGAATGGTTAATCCCGAAAACTAATACTAAACGTAATCAACAACAACAAACACAAAAACAGTATAAACTATCACCCATCACATTAACAAAAACAGAACTTTAACTTTAAAGAATAGCAATGACATACGATAACTACACTACTCAATTACGACCAATTCTACGGAAATAAGGCTTTGAAATAGTTTTTACTAGTGGAAATAATCAACTTAAAACTCTCTTAGGATCTGCTAAAGACCCCATTAACAGTCTAAGTAAATCCGGGGTCTACAAAATAACTTGTGACCATTGCGGAAAAATGTACATAAGACAAACTAAACGTAATCTCAATATTTCTAGGGTTTTTTTTTCAATAGGGTGAATCAAACATTGAGAGACTCTCTTTGGTTACTTTCTCTTTCATTCATATTACAACCACCTTTACGGTTTTCATTCTACTTTTTTGAAGAGTATGCTAGCCAGCACTGTTGTGTTTCGATCTGTACTAAAGGATCCCTCGAAAGTGTTATAATGGCGCTGTAATAAATAAAAGAGAGCGAGACCGGAGAGAATCTCTGAATGTTAGATTCGCCATAATGAAAAAAAAACCAGATTTGTTTCAATGAGCATATTGTAGAAGTCACGAAAGCAAACAAAGACACTGACATAAATGCTAATACACAATTTTCGAGCACTCGATACTGAAGAAGTCCATAAGTTGCTGTCGGAAGATAAGCTTTCTTTATTTGTAAAAAAATGGTTCAATGTTTTATTTTTCAAAAAGTGATCAAATGAAGTGTTAATTTTAAGTTCTCCTAGTTTCCCAATAACGTATTACTAGTTGGATGTCATTTATTTCAAGAGTTATGATTTTATGTGTAATCCACTGTTGCATATAAGACTGAGTCAAAGGACACAAACCTTATCATGGAAATTGTTGATCCAGTATTTGACACTAATTATACTAATAAGAGAGATTGCGAACAAATTCTGGATTTTATTTTATGAATGATTTATTTGTACAGGCTCAATCGAATCAACTTTACGGAGTCATGTTTTCATATTTATATATAACATCAATTATCTTAAAACTAGCGTTAAAGGGATAGAACAGATTATCCGGGGCCGTTTCGAGGTTAATTGGAATAACAACTGAAGGGATGGGAAGGTGGACTGGAATTTGAAGTATGGTTAACATAATAAATTGTAGATGAGCTGATAATAATTATGCATTGTCAAGAAAAAAGCGATTACTTTTAAAATTTATTTCATGTGTTTACGATTTATAGTAAACAGAGCTTAAAAAAGTGCGTTAGTTCTAAAATAAAAAAATCCTTCTTCTTTGTTAGCGTTTTAAGCTTATTATTTTCTCAATTAGCTTCTTCTTGCTCTTAACTTAGTGCACTCTGTGAGTTTTCGATGACAGGTACCAGTTTTGCATTAGTGAAATTGTTTGGCAAGTACAATCATCCCCCCATGGTCAAGTATTCCAGAAATTTTCCTTAACGAAAAATTCCTATACCACACCGGGAATCGAACCCAGCCATCTCCAGCATGGTGCTGCTATGTAGCTGCGCCTTTGTCGACTGAGCTAAGGATAGCCCAAAATAAATCCGGCCGTGTTTATTCGGCTGCCTTTTCAATCTGATCTATTTCCTCCACTTTAGTGGAACAGTTAAAATAGCATGAAAATCCGCATTGAAATTCGCCATTGTGGTTAGTTTAACCAAGCACGCCTACATAACGTTCAACTTCAGCTGAATACAACTGAACGCGTTCGAGGAATACTTATAAAGCGTGTCTCAAACTGGGATACTTATTCTCTTTCACCAAAACATTTGCATTTTCAATAAAGGGGTTAATGGTCCTTATGTCAGCGTGAGCAGTATTTGACGATTTTTTACTAGTTACCAAAACTATGAATTGTTTTAGTCCGTATAAAATCAATTTGATCAGTTTCAATTTGAATATTTATCGATACACCTAAACTTGTTCGCCTGTTTCCCACACAACTCCATCCCCCGCAAATCAAATATAAGGACAGGATCCCACCGCAAATACAAACCCTTGTCAAACCGGAAACACATAATGTTGGGTAACGGTGGCACTGGTAGTTGTGGTGTTGGTGTCGGAATTCAATTTGTTCAACCTCTATGTCACCAAATGGGTCTCGTCTTGTGGCATCAAAGGAAGGAGCAGCAGCAACAGCAGCAGTGGCATCAGCCAGGAAAAAAAGCTGCACGCCGCGAAAATTCAACACAAACAAAAAATACACAACCCCCATATTTATACAAACATCCATCACATGACATCGATCGCGTGTAGGTTAGCGAGCAAAGCTTGCATGAGTCCTCCGGGATCTGACAAAACATCAAACGGCAAACACTTCTGGATTCCCATGTCATCTAACTCCCGGGGAAAAGTTTTCGCTCGTGTTTTCTTATCCCCCTGACTTGATTTCTACCGATTTATCGATTTGGCAGATTTGGATGATTTCTCTTTTACGGGAATCTGCGTACCTACCACACTGGAATGAAACTTCGGTAAAGAGATTAATTTTCTCTCGTAGAAGTTCGGTGGTTGTAGTTTGGTTGTCAGTCAAATGTGTTGCAGAGAAGTTCTTGAGTATAACCAGTGAGAATATTGGCATGTTGGAAGAATTTGTTCAGAATAGGCAAAAGTTTCCGTAGATGATTGATAGCTGCTGATTGACAGTTTTCTCGGTTGATGGTTTCAAAAATGTGCCTTGTAGATTTTGAAATTTCGTGATTTGAATCTCTCAGCATTAGAGGTCATATTCTTACATACCGTTTCTAATGCAGAACTAGCTTTTAATAGGATGAAACATGTGTGCTACAGTTCACTGTTAAAGGCACAATGTTCAGTTACAAGGATGGAACAACTTGTTGATTATGAGTTTGACTGCTTTGTCGATAGCACATTGCAGAAACTTAATTTCAAAATATTTCTTACATGTTTGTCTGACATTATTTTATTACATTCGTTTACGTTTAACTTATTTATCGGCATAATTTTGTAAAATCATGTGTGAGCTGCATTCTACTGTTTTCGTGAACATTTCATATCTGTGAACATAACGAACTTAAACGACTATAGCTACAATGATTCTAAATTACTCTCATTAAGAATCTTGATTGATTCTGTTCGATCTAGATCGTTATAAATTCAAGATAGGGGGTTATTGCCAAAAAAATTGCTTAGATTATGAACTAAAAAAAATCATTTTGATTTGATCCTACCAAATTGGAAAGTGTTGCTACTGAATCCGTGGTTCATCTTTCTAGCCTATGGTTACCTATGAAAAGTGGAGAGATACATGTTCAAGGCAACATTTTCGTTCCGAAATTAGTGATGTTTTTAAATTTAAAGGGCGTACGGAATCAAATTGCGACAGACACAAATACTCGGCAAAATTCACCCGTTCAACCAATCATCTTTAAACTTTCAGGAAGTAAAACATGTTATAAATATTTTCCCGTGTTTGTTTTATTCAATTTATATTCCATATCCAAATGTACGAACCTTCTTCTTGACACTACTCATAATATCCAGTACAAAATTTGGCTAATTTTTTTTTTGCGTGGCAATTCATTTTTTCTTCATATCTTCCTCCGATCTAACTTCCTTAGGATGCTTCCGAAGTGCCTGCTTCATGATGGCTACTTCTCAATTGGTCACATTTCCAGTGCGTTCGGGGGGCGAAATTGACCTCCTTAGTCTTGTACTACTCCAAAACCTCTTTCAAGTAATGGCACGAGGCTAAATCCGGCCAAAAAATCGTAGGACCATCGTGTGACCTCAGAAGAGGAAGTAGACGCTTTTTGAGGTTTTCTTCAGGTACACCTGCCCATTGACCGTTCCAGTTGGCACGAATGGGGTGCTCCGCTTTCCACACGAGCAAATTGCTTGCCAAATCATATATTTGTGGGCAAACTATGACATCTTCTGCATTCTAACGTCCTCAGGGACATCGAATTAATGATGAGCCGGAAGTCGGCTTTTACATACGTGTCATTATCCATAACGAGAAAATGTGGTTTCGTCAACATTTGGGCGTAGAGCTTCCGTGCACGTGTTTTACCTACCGTATTCTGTCGTTCATCGCGAAAAGGTGCCTTTTGGACTTCGTACGCGTGTAGTCCTTCACGTTTTTCCGTTAGATTCAGTTTCTTTGCCACATCTCGAAATGAACTGTTGGGATTTCTCTTGAAAGTTTGAACTACCCGCTTGTGATCCTTAACACTATACGCACATTCATCTTTGCAGCTTTTTTCTTTCCGATCGATGGTCAATCGTTCGTGGTACCGATTTAAAACTCGAGACATCGTAGAATGTACCATTTCCAGCTTCCTGCTGATGGCACGATGAGAAAGACCGGATTTTCGAGGTATTCCTTTGGTAAATTCCTTTGCGCCGCTGCTGTTCTTCCGACTCCATCTTCGCACCGATCTCACATCTGCTAGTAAAACTTACACAACGTAAACAAATACACATCGAACTAACCCAAAATTGGAACAGAAAATACGCAACGGGTAAAAAGTTATAGCCATTTAAAAGTGGTGCAATTTGATTCCGTACAACCTTTATTTTGAGGTAAACAAATTGTTTTAGCAGCCACAGCAGCAACATCAACGATAGAAGAGGAGCAGTAATTGGCTGGTTCGCATTAAATTCTTTCGTTTACTGTGCGAAATTGGTGCTTAACGAGTTTACAGCAACCTTCCATTATCTGTCGAAATTGAACTGAATACCTTCATCTATGGCTGTGTGAACTACGGTGTGCTGAAATGGCTGGCCCAGGAAATGGAGGCGTTGTTGAAGATCATCGGTCATTTTTTCTTAGAAGCCGTTTACCCGAGACAAGCCATTTCACAAGATCACACTTGTAACTCTTTTGTGCTACGCACTATTGTATACAAACTTCAGTTAGATCAAACAATCCGATGAAATTTTAACTCAATGTTGTCACTGGTACTTTTGGAGAAACCCTGAAATGTAATCGTTTTTCGGGCAGTACAAAGTACACGTGATTTACAGTTCAACTTTTTAAAACCTCCTACAGCGCTATAATGCCGAACTTGCGGACCCGCAGAAAGTTGGAAAGAATGCGGATACTTCCTGAAAAATTGAGGTTCCATATTCCGAGTTTCCAATCGTTAGTCCTTTTTCGTTGCCTGGGTCTATGCCAATTGTTCCGGTCCGTATTTACAACGTGTGCTTACATTACCATTATTTTTAACGGCTGACTTGTAGGGCCTGCACCAACCATCATGTCTCACCAGTGGCACGAGGACGATGATCGGCCACCCCTAACATGGAGAACAGACGCCGTTTTGAGCCGACATAGAGAATAGACGCTCTGATTAGTGAAGGCCTGGAACTTTCACCCTTATAGGGGGGGTGACACGCTTTAACAGGGCTGCTTTCGGATATTTGTGGGATTTTGGAAGAAACTCAACAGAGTCCAGCAACTGCTAAGCCCCCCATATCCTAGGCAGCCCCCGCTGCCTGTCCGGTGATGCTTACATAATTCGCATCTAACCTCCATGTCTGGAGGCCGTTTCATGATCCACAACCTGAGAACTACATAACTGCCCTGTGTATATGCAACGGTACACAAGGGTCATTGAGTTGAATATCACCACGCGAGTGATGCCGATCACGGTAGATCGGCTGAAAAGACTGTTTAAATGTAAATTGGTACGCACAAAAGAAAATTGTAAAGCGTGATTCAATATGTTTAAAAAGTCCATTGATGGTTGCTTTATACTACTTTTATTAAAACTTTAAAGTTACAGCATTAGATGATAACATTTCAACAGTTCGAACGAAATCTCGAACCTTCATCTTGATGGAGCTCATCAGTGCCCGCACAGTGGAAACGGTAACAGAATCTGCAAATTTCTCCCATTTTTTAGATTTTATGGATGTCCTTGACTGCCCCATCGCTTCGTCAAAGTTGCTGCTTTGAAATTGTATTTTTCGATTCTTCGATATTCCGGAAAATACGACGGATGCATTAGCTTGCTTAAAATCGAGTTCGACGTATGTTTCGTCATCGAAAGTGCAGCCCTTGTATTTCGTCAAAACATGGTCGTACAAGAGCCTTGCATGCTTTTTGGTCTCGGAATTCTGCTTCATGTGCCGGTTCAGATGTTTACTGGTTTTGTACGACTTGTCCATCCTTCATTGGGATGTTCCACACCGTTTGAAAGTTGGCGTTGTACCTTCAGGCCATATCTCGAATCGAAAGACCGAGGTTGGCTTTAACGCACCTAAACACCTTGAGCCCAGGTTCCATTTTTTTTTAGTAAATTCTATGGTTCCTTTCCACATTCAGGGTTTTCGTGTTGGCTTTGAGCACTCGACCTAATGTTTTTTTTTTATCTTCAGCACTTTAGTCACCTTGGAACCGGACCATTCCGGAATTTCCAGAAGGTGTTTGTGCACAATATTTTTTTCTTCTTTTCCATTATTTCTGTACGCGATCGACTGCATTGATCAAACTTGCACCAGTTGTTCTCTATAGAAGGGCTAAAAAACTTGTCAAAGGTTTTCACAACAAAAGGTGTGTTTGATTGAATTTGTTTTGTGGTGAATAGTTTCTCTCACTTTCTCTCTTTCTTTCTCTCTCTCTCTCTCTCTCTCTCTCTCTCTCTCTCTTTCTTGGCAAGAAACATTTAGTATTTCGACGAAAATCTAATCCAAATTTCGAGTATTTACACATGATATTTAACCGAAATCTCAGTTTTTGTTTTGTTTTGAATTTCAACCGATACATCAGTTTGCTCATACCGATGTTCCTCAGCTAACTAAATGAGTTTTCAATTTGACCCAAACCGAGATTATCGGTTAACATAATAAAGCCAAGATCGAAACCGAGAGGTCGGCTGTGCGGATCTCGGTTTCAGAAAGCCGAGACTCGGCATAAAATTCTAAGTGTGAACCTCTGGATTCACTGGATATATTTTACTATAGTCAAGCTCAGAATCATGTATGCCTCGCTTATCTGGTGGCCGAAGACTAAACAGATAAAGGCTCAAGGGAAACTGAACAAGCTGCAAAGGCTTGCTACTATCTCTATAACTGGGGCAATGCATAGTACTCCTTCAAAAGAACTAGATGCTCTACTCAACATTCTTCCTTTAGATCAATTTATACTACATGATGCGGAAACAAATGCTCTAAGGCTCAAACGGTCCATGAATTTCTTCGATGGAGATCTTATTGGACACTTGAGTATCCTAAAAGAGTTTTCGATAAATCCTTTAATATTGATAAGTGAAGATTGTATGCTTAGAAGAAACTACTTCAATCATAAATTCATAGTCCATGCAGCTACTCGTGCTGATTGGGATAACAGAGAACCGGGTTTTCGTCCGGGCTCAACAGTCTTCTATACAGATGGTTCAAAGCAAAATAGTTTGGTAGGGGCTGGTATAACTGGTCCGGGGATTAACTTGTATGTGGCAATGGGAAAATATCCCACAGTGTTTCAAGCTGGAAGGTATGCCATACTGGAATGTGCATCAATCTGTATGAAAAGAAATTATAAAAATGTAAACATATGCATTTGTTCAGATAGCCAAGCAGCTCTGAACTCTTAAAAGTCAAAAACATTCACATCTAAACTGGTGTGGGAATGCGCACAATTTTTACAGCAATTGTCCTGTCGCAACATGGTCAACCTCTATTGGGTTCCTGGTCATTGCGGAATTGAAGGAAACGAAAAAGCTGATCAGATGGCAAAAATAGGGTCATCCATGCAATTCATAGGGCCCGAACCATTTATTGGTTTATCTTCTTAGCATTAGCATTAGCATTGACTAGAAATTAGAAGAAAAATTAGAATTTTCCATTTAATTCCAACTACCTTTGCTTATCTTCGACAGATACGCGTATTTCGTCTACAATGTGTAGACTTCTTTAGTGTCTCGTACTAATAACTCGACTCAAGTCGACATTATCCTACAAACTCCTCTCGCACTTATTTACTCCTGCAGTCTAAATTTTTCAGTACCGACGTCCATCGTTTGCTCTTCCACCAAGCCACTATCGAGGGGTTCCTTATGAAATTGCCTATTGCTCTGCGAAAGAAGCACTTCCTATTCGAGAACCTGTACCAGCTGTACGTATATGTGCCTACAGTCCTAAGTACTCCAAGACACTTTTCACTGCGCCCGGCGGTGAATTTTTGACGACAACACTGGTCACCAAAATATCTTCATAAAACCTGTTTAAACGGGTCGTCCTCTTAGTGAAAAAATATACTTTGCACACACTTTTCGGAGCATTTTTCACAATATTAAAATGTTTTAAAATCATAATTTTACGCTGCAGAAAATTTTCACACGTCAGATTTTCAGTGCAGCCTACTCTTCCTCCCATTTATTGGTTTATCTTCTTGCGCCTTAAAAGTGGAACTAAAGAACTAGGAAAAGGAAAAAGTCTGGAATATCTGGATATAGTACCTCCAATGCCCGGCAATCCAAACAGTTCATTAAGCCTAACGCTTCTCATACGCAAAAGTTACTTAAACTTTCGAAACACGACTTGAGCACATACACTGGTTTGATAACTGGACTTTGTCCGAGTAAATATCACCTGAAAATCATCGGTAAACTTCATAAAGATAAATGCCGCTTTTGTGGATAAGAGCGTGAAAGCTCTAAGCATTTAATGTGCGACTGTTTTGCACTATTCAATAAACGATGCAGATTTTTTGACAAGGGGCTCATTGAACCCTGTGAGGTCTGGAACGCTGCTCCCAATCAACTAGTACACTTCATAAGAAATGTAGTAGGGGGGCGACCCCGGCGTAGTGGTTTACATCCATACCTCTCACGCCAAAGTCACGAGTTCAAATCTAACCCCCGGACAAGTTACGAAAATGCTCAAAAAGCGGTGTTTAAGTGACTAAGACAGGAGATGAACCAGCCCGACGCTGAAAATGTCGATAATCAAGACAAAAAAAAAAGAAATGTACTATCTGCTTGGGAAAATTAGCTACTGCCGTAGTGGTAGTTACTCCAAATATTAACTTACCATTACGATAATATGGCATAAATAAAGAGGAGGACACGCCACAATAAATCAAATCAATGGTCGCAGTGACAATACGTCCCCAACAAGGGAACAAAAGTGTGTACCTCAATTGTTATTGTTATGTGTTATTTTTTATTATATTGTTATGTGTTATTTTTTATTATATTGTGGGGAAATTTTCGTAATATTTTTTAGGGCACTGTATTTTTTCTGCAACGCTCATAAATACCAAGATCATTTATTGAACTATTTGTAAACTATCTCGAGCAGGAACGTATAAGTTGATAACTGGCCTTGGTATTTAAAAAAAGAAGTAAAATACCTAAGAATTGCAAGCAAAATAAGAAATCATTGAATGAATGGAAAAATAAATACACTAAAAATTTAATGTAATGCAAATGCAATGTAGATTGGAGACCAATTTTGACATTCTTTTAGATAACCTGTTTAAATTCCATAAATGTACAAGAAGTTCATGAACAATTTATCGAATATATTTGTTTCAATTTTGTTTTTGTGGATGTAAACTCACATAATTTACGAGGCGAATTAGTTTTTAGCTTTAACCGTGCCGATATTCACCATAAAATAAAATGCGCATATGATTTGGAGCATGATACGCCATGTAAAACTAAATGTGTATTGGATATTTTGCTATCAAACCAAATTTCCCGGAACATTTGAACTTTTCCTTAGAAATTATTTTCAGGTTAAATGAATCAGAAGAGCAGAAAATCGAACAAAGCAGAACAATCAAATCCAACCACAATATCACAGTGAAGTTTGACAACTGTGGCTATATGGCCCTATGATGGCTTAAATGTCAATAGGTTTTATGAAGGTTCTCAAGTGGTCATTACTTCTTTCACAAGCACATTTTCAAAATCTGTATGGTCTTATAAAGGTGTTATGAATTGGTTTTCACAACCGTCTGTGGGCCACTTAGTTCACATTTCGGCTTTAAAGAAGCATAGAGAAGGTGTTTGTGGACAAAACAGTATTGAATGTAGTTTTAACAACAATGTCGGGAGAAGTGCTATACGGCTGGAATAAAACTTAAATTGTTACTTGAGATGATGTGAAGTTTGACTTGTGTCTTTTAATATATAAACAATAAAATTCATTCTTGTAAAGATCGGATAGTACAAACAAGACAAACGCTTTGAGCCTCTGCAAAGATTCAAGTTTAATATAGTCTGAGCCATGCCAAGAAACGAAATGAATGAAGATATACAGTGGTCCTGGAAATCTTTACATAATGTCATCTATTTTTCAGATCTTTTTTTCAAGAACAAATTTGTTTTATACCTAATTTGTATCCGTTCTTCCCAAACTAAGACAATACCTACTCCGACCTCACCCGAATGCAGGTCAAGTTAGGAATGGGTAGGGATATGTGAACGCGATACTCGCTTAATTAGAAGCCGAGAACACCTCTGCACTTCCACGAGAAATTTTAGATTTTGGATAAAATGGTTGAGTTTGCAGCGGGATCCGTTAACGATGTGCTGAATATAATTGACGTCGGCTGCGAATAAGATATGTAACTATGTTCCCGATTTTTTCTCTGTACAGAGATGCACATTAAAGTTATTCAAATTCTGGCGCCGATTTGAACTAACAGTAAGGATGCTGTGGGGGCTACTCACAAGTGTGGGTGGTTAAAAGAAAAAGGCTTTATCCTTCACAGCAGTAACACATCTACACTACCTGGAAACACCCTCCCTATAACCTTGAAGCAGATAAAATTTCTTTGTGTTTATTTTAATTTTTCAAACTTCAAATAATAATGATATGCAATTAATACTAAGATGCAGCCTTAAACCTCTACACTGTTCAACCATTATTCGATAAATGTAAACTGAAATATGAAGGTCATGATATGATGGAAATAACACGGTGTTGTGCAGGAAATATCAAAGGGATATAATGAAATAAATTCAATCACCCGGCAGCTCAGCAAAACAGCAAAGACAATTTAAGCAAATAACAATGCAAATTGAATTCCATATGAGTATGATCACTGCTAAAAAAGCGGGAACTTAAAATATCCAAATCAGAATATAAAAATAAGACGGGAAACTTGAATTCTTCGACAACTCCTAGTTCCTGATGGATCCAGAAATGTTTCTTCACGTCTATGAAATAGAAAATGTAAACAATGTTAGTTGTTTGGATGGAGAAAAACATATTTTGTAGAATTTGTTAACAACCTTCATATCTTTTCGAATGCATAGCGTGAGTTAGGTGGGCTAAAACTTACAACGATGCATAAATGCGAAGCTATAGATAGCATAACACATACTGCTACAATTCAAAATCATAACATATTTTTTTTGAGGCACGGTAAGATTTCAACATTACCTTATCAGGATTGCGCTGCCTACATCGCCTTAGTGCGGCTGATAATGTATAGTTGACGCAATACAGTGTTTCTTACCCAAGCGCTGAATGCCAGGACAGACGCTGTTTGAGTCGCACCTCCTTGGTGGACAGACGCTCGGCACGCACCTCCTCAATCTAGCTCAAGTCAGAAGGGCAACACTACCCTTAGCTGGCGGTCTTTGTCATTTCTTGACCCGTGGAAGCATGAAGTGGGAACTTGTGAGGACCAGAGCTATGTTGCGGAGACGCACGCTCCAACAGTTGTCAACTCATCATTTTGCAGCCCTATTTTGATGAGCTAATTTCAACGTTGAACTCAAATTTACCTTCTCACGTAGATGAAGCTACTGTTTATTTTTTTACTTCATTCGTTTTCAATTATTTCACTGCCCGAGCGAAATATGCCGCAATAGTCTAGTTTCTCACCGTCAAATATCAAGCTCTCAGCAATAAAATCCAAATCAACTCGCGGTGCGGAACACGATTCGTCATTATCGTTCCTTTACAGAGGTTCTCAACTAATTTGATAGATGGAACCCTTGTAATGAATTTCAACAACTCTGAAACCCATGAATCCTAGAGAGTTTGAGCTGTTTAGTGGAATATCTGTTACTAGAAATTAGAAGAAAAATTTGTATTTTCCATTTAATTCCAACTATCTTTGCTTATATTAACAGATACGCGTATTTCGTCTACAATGTGCAGACTTCTTCAGTGTCTCGTCGAGTTTTTAGTATTATTAGTTATTAGTATTATTTTCATTTCTAGTAACTTTGAAACTTTTCTTCAAGTACAAAATAAGCGTTTCTTGATATATGTTGAGAGATTTTTTTAGATTTTTTTTTGGAACGGAAACATTTTGGGGTACGCATTGTCTTTTTCATTATTAATAATGAAAAAAAAAACGATTATGAAAATGAGTTTTGTGCTTTCTACTCTTCATTATTGCTTCACGTATTTATAAACAGTGTTTTGGCTTCAAAACTTTCCAATTTTGATGATAATGATGAAGATCCATTGAATAACAGTGACAACTTATTTGTCAAGAATATGACAAAGAATACCTTCACATGGAAGTCAGTTGACGGCTTCTTACCTGGCTTTAAATATATATCGGCATTTATCAATATTAAGCCTTGAAACTCTATGCTCTCCGAGCAATTTAAATTAAATTTCGTTTTTAAAAGGTACTTATGTATACTCTGTACTGTATTGAACATTGAATAGAATAATTTTGACAATATTCTTGATCGAATGGAATTGATTTTGTAAATTTCTTGACTACTTTTAACATTCCTCATATTTTTTTCTTCAAATCACTGTTTCGTGAAACAGTTGAGATACACTGTGCTAATAAAAAGCGAAATCTTTTCCCACACAGCTCAGGCCACGTCAGCCCACCACCCTCCACTGTACTACTGTATTGACTGTCACCCATCCCCAGTAGATGCCGACTGCTGGGTGGAAATTGGCTTTACCATTCAAGGTAATATTCCACTTCCCATCGCTTAGTGCCGTGCTTCCCGTCATCGACGGTAATCTCTGTACTCAGAGTTTGTAAAACTTTATAGCAACAAGCGACCAACCGCCCCGGTCGCTCTTCCACTCGATTATTTCGGTTCGGCGGTGGAACAGGGGATGGAGGTGATGGCAAAAGTCAAGTAATCAAAAATTCACGCCAACCGGTGTGCCGAATTGACGAATGCAAAACGATTCAGCCCGAGCGTGTGCCCCGCCAATTCCTGTGCTCTGAATATTGTATTAAAATGAAGTTTGTCGAACGTGAAGAAAATTAATGCGAGTTTTATTTGACGTGGAGCTTGGCCACCCTCCCGTTCTCCCAGGACGGCTGAAAGAGATTGGCGAACTCGTCAGGTGTCGGGTGCTGGATAGCTAGGAAGGTAAAAACGGGGAAAGATGAAGGAATCCTTGGTGTTGAAAATGGAAAATGGATTTTCAGCCCACGCTCACACTTCTAGAACCTAGGGAAGGGTGAAGTTCATTCGTGGGAATTGTGTGTGAATGTATGATAAAAAGTTGAAACCAATTCGGTTGACTTTTAGAAAGGTACAGGCACGTGTTCACAATGCGATTGCTTAGGCAGAAGTATTATTATCAGGAATGTTTGGGAAATTAAATAACAAATAAAAATATGCTTTGGGGTGAAATTCATCTTTGGAACCATGACATTTGAATGATCTTAGGATATTTTCTATTTGTGATGATGCCATATATTTTGGCAAAGTTTAAATATTGACAAATACTTCGGCCCTTTGCAGAAGCAAGCAGTGAAGTTCGTTTCTTTGCGCCCTGTGGATATGGAACTCTTTTTTTAGCAATTCGTTTAACTGAAATTCTATGTATTTTGCTCGAAATCAGTTTATCTGAAGAATATTAAAAGAAGTGATTTACTGCAACTGGCAATCGACAGGCCGTTTTACTTTCATCATCTCTACTGACGTTCTTCATAAGGTCAAGCACAGACTTCTTAGCGGCAAGTCTTAAGTTTTGACACTTTCTTCCAATCTTTTACAAACAGTTTAATGGTAGCTGCTGCCGAGATATGTTTCCTAAAATGTGCCTTCGACAATGCCCCAAATTCTTCAAATGGACGGATTTGTGGGTAATTCCTAATTGCCATGTCCTTTGGAACGAACGAAATATTCATGGTTGTGTACCATTCTACCATTAATCAATTGTGATGGCAGCATGCAAGATATGGCCAGAAGACAGCAAGATCTTTGTGGCTTCGAATCATCGGTTGAAGTCGTTTTTGTAAGCAGTACTTGATGAATACTTCACAGTTCGTCGAATCAGTTGTGTTTTGCGAAATATTACTTCAGCTACAAATAGCTTGCCAGACCATAAGTTTCTTACCAAACTTTTCGACTTGAATGGATGTCTCAGTCTGGTTCAATATTTCTCCTTTACGCAAAGTACAATATTGTGGTCTTGGCAAGGATTTGTAGTCGAACTTCTTGTAGGTTTTGTACATTTTGTAGGTATACATTTTGAATTCCAAGCTAAAGGGCGTCTAACATCATATCTAGGGTCAAAACACTGAGCAATCCTGAGTAACTCTTAGCAATGATGAGCATCTCATATTCACTGGATTCATATTGTTGTATTGAAAATTCCTAGCTTTTGTAAGACTAGGTTTTGACAGTGAAATTGCATAATCATAACAAGAAAGTTCTGTCGTGAAGGGTTACCGTATCAACGTTGAAGATATCCTCACCCACTTGTCATTAATTTAAAATGTAATTGATAATAATTTGTGTAAATTGTGTTGCGTTGTTTTTAGCTTGGATGAAACTTGTGTCGGTCCCTCCGCCCAAGCCCAGCTAATTTCCAGCCCTCATCCGCTATGGACCTGAAGCCAACCACCCCGTATGAAAATCAATTAGTCGTACCTTCATCATCATGCAACTTAAAATGATTTCACCTAAAGAACTTCCGCTTCTGGATTGCGACTCATTGTCCGCATACCTACGCAATCTTCATCAAAACGACTCTATCCGATGTCTGTTCTATTCCTTGAAATCGAATATGCGTCACTGAATCAGCAATGATTCCCACAGTCGAAGCCAACGTCGAAGGGATTGTGTCAATCAATCCGTACAAAGGGAATATATGTAGCACAAAAGCACACGCCTCCAAAAAGTAACCAAGCTGGAACGAACAACCGCAATACTTGGCTTTGTCTCTTTTTGGAGATGATTCGTTGGGCAGGCAATAAATACCACATATTTAGTCCATCTCTTTTTCGTCCTACAAGAAAAACAATAAAACAATATCAAACAATCTACTTTACGCAATCGGGGCTCAATTCTTCTTCCAAATACTACTACCTATTTTGAATGATATGAGAGCTACATACGATACGATAACAACTAATTTTCTCGGACAGTAAACATATTGCTGTCATTGGTTGCCAATTTTGCCACCGTGGCCGCCGTCATATTCAATCCAGTGCTGCCAAAATACTTTAAATCGAGTAATGAACTATACAACTTGATGAAAGCTGATACATTCTGAGCAAATGCGATTATTGTGACGTTGTTTTTTTTTTTCGTTTTCGCACAAATTTATTTGGCATTCCTACCACTCTATTTCTTGGTGGGAGAAGAAAATCATAGTGTGCAAATTTGTTGAATCCTAAGTAACTTTGAAGAGAAAAGATACTCACAAGAAAGCTGTCTTGCCCCTTGCATCATTTTGCATCACGGAAAAAAACGCAGCAGAAAATTACCCATTGGGTATTTTCTCTTGAACATTTGGGTAAAAGTTGTATAGAGTGTTTTTTGTGGTATTTTTATCGCTGTCAGTATGTCGAAAATTGAAAAAAAGCATCATCCGAAAAGCAACGTCGCGAATCGATTTTGCGCAAGCACCTGAAAAATCCTCAACTCTCGTATCGGGACATCGGAAAACAACTCGGAATCGTGCAGTCAACGGTGAATCGTGTGATCAAACGTTAATAAGAAACTCTGAGCATCGAACGGAAGGAGAAATGCGGTCAGAATGGATGTTTTATTAGTGATCAAGATCATAATCGTGTAGTGAAAGCGTTTTAGCGGAATCCCAATGCTTCGGTCAAAAATGTGGCCAAAAAGTTAAATCTGTCCAAGTCTTTCGTTCAGAGAGCCAAGGATCGAGATGGACTGCATACGTACAAAATGCTGAAGGCTCCAAATCGTGACTAACTGCAAAATACGGTGGGAAAATCACTGGCCCAGAAACTGTACATCCAGATGCTGACGAAATGATGAGATTTACATCAAGGCGTACTTCCAGCAGCTATCGGGGCTACTGTTTTTAACTGCCCAGCACAAGTTTGATGTTCCGGAGGAAATAATAAGCTGCCTGAAAAGTCCTTTTAATTTCCTTTAGATGGCGTTTGTGATGTCCAATGTGAACCATTTTTATGAGCTTCAATCCTTTAATGACGGCTGGCGATTTTGGCACGCCTCTACACAGAGAAACCAAACTATCCAAAATTAAGTCATTTTCACTCATCTTGACAGCTAAGTAAAACCAGTCATAATTGAGTTATTTGCAAAGTATCCAATTTCGAGTATTTCGAAGCGACTCAATGCCGAGTGAAATTAACTGTTTAATTAGAGGGGAATCAACTGTAAAAATAATTCAAAATTGAGTTTTCTTTTTTGAAAATATTACTCGAAAGTGTGCTTTAGTGAACTTTTTTACACTAAATTCAATAAAAGAAACTATAAATTCGAATAAAACAAAATGCATTTGATAACATTCTCGAGTGCATTAGAAAACTCTTTGTATGTTATTTACACTTGGACCATTTTAGCGATATGGTTGTTTTTTTTTGCTTGTGCTATTTTTGTGTTTCGAGCGAATGTGTTGCTTCAACACCTTGAAGTTGCCGTTGATGGTTTCTTCACACTCATCAATGCAGCAATGTCCAAAATTTCAAACCGATCAGAATAAAAATATGCACTCGAATAAGTAAAATAATTACACTAACCGGTTAATTTTTTGTATTTTTCCGAGTCCATAATTTTCTTGAATTGCTCCATACCACGTAAAGGCACCTCGGACGCGATAAATTTTAAACTGGATACTAGGATATCAACCTAGACACTAGAAACGATACGCCAAAACCAAATACTGTCACACTTGATTTAGGATAGTTTGGTTTCTCCGTGTTTACACATCTATAGAGAACAACTGGTGCAAGTTTGATCAAAGTAGTCGATCGCGTTCAGAAAAAAACGTCAAATGGAACTCGAAAGAAGAAAAAACATTGTACACAAACACCTGAAAAATCCGGAGTGGCCTGGTTCTAATCTAGCTGGTTCGATATAAAATGTGGCCAGAAGGTACAACGCCAACTTTCAAACGGTGCGGAACATCCTTGCCAAGGAAGGATACAAGTCGTACAAAGCCTGTAAGCATCCGAACTGGCAGAATTCCGAGATCAAAACGCGTGCAAGGCTCTTGTACGGCCGTGTTTTGACAAAACACAGGGGCTGCAGATTGATCGATAATGAAAAATACGTCAAACTCAATTTTAAGCCGCTTTCCAGTTAAAAGTTTATATCTCGACTGGACGTGGGGATGTGCCGGCAAGGTTTAAGTGCGTGTTCGCCGTCAAGTTCGCGAAGAAGGCCATGATTTGGCAAACGAGCAGTTGTGGCATGAAAACGGAACCGTTTGTCACATCCTCGACGATGACATCTCAAGTTTACATCGAAGCATGCCTGAAAAAGCGTCTATTGCTGTTCAACCACAAGCATAGGAACAAAGTCATATTTTGGCCCACTTTGGGTACTTTTGTCTTCAAGCTAATCGACCCTCCGAATCACCCTCATATGTTTTAATTAATAACACTACACAGCTTCAAAAAGTAGTATGAATTTCTTTTCAATATCATGCATTTAGTGGAGCGTCACAAAACTTACAAATTTACATTATAAATCGTGTAAAGTTCTAGGATATTCCATATAATGTCGAATATATTCTTTGTAAAAGCTCATCTTTGTTGGAATTATTTCATGTAGGATGCTGTTTCACAATCAAAATTTATATTTGTTTCTATGTACTTTTCCGTTGACTACTTTTTATTGTGCACATTCTTTATTATCTCGTCGTTTCCGGCGTACAGACCATCCGCTGAAACATTTAAACGTGCTCTAAAGCAACGTCTAACATAGTCCTGCGCAAATTTTTTGAAAAAGCCTAATCATTATCCCACACAAATAAAAATCCCTTTGCTCTTCTGTGTGATAATAAGTCTTATTAAGGTTTGAATGAAGGGGGGACATCGTTCAGTTTTCCATCAGGTGCTTGAAGAAAGTGAAGATGCATCCGACAGCGCAAAAAAAACTGAACAGGAGCTTCAAATTAGCTTTCCCAATTGAAGGAAAAATAGAAAAGAGGAAAATACAATCCTAGTTGCACACTTGTAACCAACCGGTTTAGGTGACGGCTCTGTCACTCTATTAAGTCACAATCTAGTTGCTTTCACAATTTTTTTACATATGTGTGCTACTTGGAAAGTTCGCCTGGTACTCGTTGCACTTACTTCACTGACTTCTGTTCCGGGGACATCCAAATCCCTTGACGTCTCATTTTAAAGAAACACCTTCTTCATATGGGCTGTTTTATTTGAGAAAATGGTCTTCAATTGTCATCTTGCCGAAGTCTAATTTTTTATCTTGAATCTTCAAATTTTTTTGCTCAAAGTACTGGTTGTGTGAGCATTTGTGTGGAGGAAGAGAACTTTCAATGATTAACCGTTGTTCAACAACAAAAAAACACCCTCAAGAGGCCGATAGGGAACAATTTACCCACGGAGAAAAATGACCATTACTATGCAAATATCCAACCGATTTTGAATATTGAAGCAGCTTTGGGTTCAAGAAGTCAACCATTTTCTTAAATTTATTCAACATGACCGATGGACATCGTCCGTCTCTGGGAAACCGAATCTCCTTCACCGTGTTCCGGCATTGTGTATTTAGGTATGATTTCAATAGAAAATCAACAATAACGATTCTAAAAGTCGAAAAAATACACAGAAATGTGTGTGATCGCTATCTGATAATATGGAACAATCACTCCGGGGCTGGTTCCCATGGGGTCACGGATAGTTAGAAAATAATTTGAATTGGACCCTAGCTGTAACAAAACAGGTTCATAGGCTGTTTCCGCAACCTCGGGGTTTGCCCTTGCTCCACATAACTGCTGGATGCACCAATCCACTTTGAGGCGCGTAGAGTCTCATGCCAGTTGCCACAGCCTAGGGAGCTGATACAACGACCCTAGTAGCACACTTGTTACAAACCAGTTAAAGTGACTGCTTGGTAACTCAAATAAGTCACAATTAAGTTGCTGTTACCATTTTCGACCTCTGTGTGTTACTTGGGGTGGGTATCTCTACTCCCGTTAGGTATCGCCACAGCTCTCTTGCAATACAGACTGTAAGTATGTACCCGAAAGTGGGGTCTCTTCGTAGTAACCTCATGGTTTTGGCAGTCATGTCTTCAGTTACTACATTTGCCAAGAGGACCTTACCACATCCCACCAATAGGGAAGCTATTGGTGATGTCTGAAAAGCTCCGCTACAAATCCTGTAGGCCTGATTGTATTGATATTTTAGGATTTTAAGTAGGTATATTCCACCCCTGCCCCATAGCTCCGATCCATCGCGTTGCATGGTACGATCATAGCCCGCGCAATCTTAGTCAAAGTACAGCACGAGGATTCAGAGAAGCGGCCGTTCAACTTAACGTTGACTTTGCACTTCACTGCCTTGTTTGTGATCGTCACGCCAAATAGTTTCGTTTCCCATACTATCTTGACTTCATCGCTCGTCGATACAAACGTGAGGTAACCTCGGCCTGTGAGTATGACCAAAACATACGAGCATGGTCTTAGACTTCTCGGAGAAAATCTTAAATCCAACCCTCTCTGCCCAGCTTTGTTGCTGGTTGCTAAGCTACTGAATGGAAACACTGGTTTCCCTGATCTGCTCTTCATGTTGAAGTGTCGAGTCTCAAACAGATCGTTACGGAATTCTACGTGCCTGCAACCATCGTTTCGTAGAACTATGTTTATACACAAGGAACCAATTTCAGCATATATTCTTGAAAAGATAATGGATTATGCAGCATATATTCTTGCATTTACAGCTGTTTAGGAGATTTGTCACATTTCACGAAACAACTAGCCGATTCGCGAAAAGGGTCAGATTTATGTTGAAATTGTTCTGATTGATGTATGCATGATAAGATGTTTTTTTTAAATTGTAACTAAATTGTCCGAAGGATTCTATTAATACAATTATAAATACATAACAACTTAACTAGAAATTAGAAGAAAGAATTAGTATCATACCAATTTAAATTCCAACTACACCTTTGCTTATCTTCGACAGATACGCGTATTTACGTCTACAATGTGCCGGAACTTCTTCGGTGTCTCGTACTAATAGCTCGACTGAAAAGAAAACCTTCGCCTTACCTGCCGTATATATATGCTGTTTTCTAAATGCAAAGCGTTTACCTATCATTATGTTGTTAATACCTATCTTATTATTATTTTGTTTATATCTATCCTGAGTCAAAAACAAGTGTACTTAATATCTACCCTCACTTTTTTTTCCATCTGTACCTAACATGTACTTATTGTTGTAGCAGCGGGTGCTCCGCTACGTCCCAGGTTGATGTCGTTTGGGTATTAAGTTGAAGAGCCATGTGTAACCGTTGCCTTGGTCTTTGTTTGGCTAGATTTGTTGTTCTGTTGTTTGTTGTTTATTTCTAAGCTTTCTGCAATCGTCTAATTTCCAGGGTGTTGATGTAGTCCGCAATATTGTGATGTCATTCGTCGTTACATGTCGTGATTTTCCGTTGAAGATGTGTTCTGCGACTGTTGATTTGAAGTTATCGTGAAATCTCCTTTCTCGTTCTGTTTGACAGCACTTAGTTACCTCCGCTAGATGCTCCTTGAACCTTGTTGCCAAGGTTCTCTTTGTTCGACTCTGCATATGTTTTGCTGCAGTGTTTTAAACGCAGCAAGAAAATATAATGATAGGTCAAACAAAGAGAACCTTGGCGGCTTAACGGGATCAACGTAGGCTGTCCATGAGGCAGAACGGAGAACTCACATAACTCAAATCAACAGTCGTCTGACATCACGACGAACATCCTGTGTGCGGACCATCAACGCCTGGAATATTATCCTGACATGTGTCTGTTAAAGCTAGATAAACCGACAAACAGGACACAAATCTGCAGAACGAAGGAGCCACGAATTTGTACTAACTCAGCAATACCCAAACATTTGTGACAACAGGCATCACTATGTGTATGTTAGTATGAGGTGGAAAAGGAAAGTGAGTGGATGTCAAAGTACACTTGTTTTGACTCAGGGATGAATATAAACAAGGATATATCAATAAGATAGTGATTAACGACATAATGATCAAGATAGAGCGCTTTGTATTAAGAAGGCAGCACTGCGGCGGGCGGCAGAAGATTTCTCTTTCGAGTCGAGGATTGAGGACTTTGCTGGCGAGAATCTGCATTAGCAGACGAAAATAAGTATCTGAAGATAAGCAAGGTAGTTAGGTAAATGGAAGATACTATTCTTTCTTCTGAGCCTACTAGTTACAGGTATTCCACTAAACAGCTCAAACCCTCTAGGATTCACATAACAACTTGCCAAATATTCACAATTGTGTTTGCTTCTCCGTCTTTGACTATTCAATGCATTTGGATTTATCCATGAAGCAGATATCCCATAGTATCTAGTCCTATGATTGCTAGGGTGATATTTGCTGCACAGAAACAAAAGTGTTCACGAAAATGAAAACGGACCGTGAACTAGTTCACGTTTTCAGGATTTTTACCTAAAAACGTGATTTAGTTCATGATTACGTGATTCAGTTCACGGTGTATTTCAGCTTGTTCTCGAATTCATGACTGCAGTTCACGGATCCGGGCACGGATTTTTTTCCGTGTGGAAAGCTTGGTACCAAATTGATTTCATTAAATCCTTCTTCACTGAAAAGGATCATTGATAGATTCGCCCGAAGTTTTTGATGTTTACGACGACATTCGTAGTGCCATTCAAAAACTTCAAGCTCCTTGTTTCGTATTTGTCACTGAGTAGCTGAAACTACGGCAAGTTATTTGAGCATGAGCATGATTGACCGCCCGAGGTTGCTTCTTGGTTATTGAGAGATCAGCGTTCTCACACGAAGAACCAAAAGTTGATTAATGGGACTAGCATAGCATCTCAAACTAAGGTAATATCGGCGCCAGCCTCGCCCGAACGCAGGTCAAGAAGGGAATGGGTAGGACTATGTTGACGTGATACTGGCTTTATTGGAAGCCGAGAACACCTCTGCACTTCCACGAGAAATCACTGAGATGTTGGATAAAATGATTGGGTGGGCAGTGGGATCCGTTTTGGTAAACGGTGTGCTGAGTTCAGCTGACATCGGCAGCGAATAAGATATTTAACTATGTTCCCGATTTATTCTCTGTACAGAGATGCACATTAAAGCTGTTTAAATTTTGGCTCCGATTTAAACCAACAGTGGGGATGCTGTTGGAGCCACTCACAAGTGTGGGGGGTTTAATTCAGTGGAATACAAGAATACGTTAAAAACATCGATTTCGAAGACCGATTTAAACCAACAGTAGGGATGCCGTTGGGGCCCTTCACGAGTGTGAATGGTTTATTTCAACAGAATACAAAGTATGTTACAACACCGAGTTTGAGGACCGATTTAAACAAACGATAGGGATGCCGTTGGGGCTACTCAATAGTTTGGTTAGTTGATAGAAAAAGACCTTATGCTACACACCAGTAACACATCTACACTACCTGGACTCACCCTCCCTATAACCTTGAAGCAAATTAAAAAAAAAAACATGGTAAGTTATTTGGTGCTAGAAATTATTACACTTACACCGAACCAGTTCCATATTTTCACGGATGGTGTCAGTACTTTGAAGGATATCCAGTTCATAAGGTCGATGATGCATTCCTAGTATTCCCTGATGAAAATGATTGCGGCCGTCACGTAGGGTGGTTAGGTTTGAGTGTATGAGGTCAGTCGTTTCTCAAGAGATTTTAAAAACTTTTGCACTTGTCCTAAAAAATATATTAACTCTTTCAGACCTAAGCGGTCATATATGACCCCAAATGGATTATGGCTGAATAAAACGACAGACTGAATAAAAGTGTACCTGTGTGTAAGTGTGTTGACAAATTTGTTCTACATCAATTCTGCTACCTTGTAAATAAATAAAACATATGAGTTTAAGGCCTAACTGACAAGCTAGATGTTCTTGAATATGGAAAAGTTTAAAAAGAAAAAATAAATGGCTTAATAATAGTGGTAAGCTTTGTGTTAGAATATGGTACATATGCATAAGTATTACTAAGTTCTCGTTTATAAACGTTACATATTTTCGTATCTTTCTGGGATGATCTTGGTGTTCCAAATGTACTTAAGTTCAGAACTTTTGCTTTAAGGACTATATAAGTCTACGATATGTATTCAAACATATTGAATGAACCTTTTGAAACAGTCATGACTTGATAATTTTGTAATGTTCTAGGCCATCCAAACTGTCCTTGTGTCCCCAACATAAAACATACAGTTGTAACAGTAGGTTTTTGAGTATGCAAAGTGTCAATATGTATTTAACAATATTCATTGACTAATGTGGAAGGTCAACAGACATAATGCGACAGTTTTGGGGTATTCTAGGTCACCCAAGTGATCCTTAAGTTCAAAACATAAGATCTACAGTTGTAACAGTAATTTTTTGAGCTTCATGAACTTACTATATGTATTCATTGATATTAAATAAATCTTTTTGGAAAGTCAACAATAATTATTTTATTACCTTGTGATCCTCTAGGTAATTCAAACTGTCCTAGAGTTTAAAACACGAAATCTACGGTTGTAACAGTAGCTTTTTAGGCTTCACAAAGTTACGTCACGTATTCATGGAATTCAGTGAATATTTAAAAACGTAAAAATACAAAAGAAGATAATCTTGAGATGGTCTAGGTCAACCAAACTGTCCTGACGTTCAGAACTTAAGATTTACAGTTGTAAAGGGTGATACGGTCAAAATTTGGTGAAGGGAAAACGCGTGTAAATCGGTGAAATCGTTTATTTAAAAAATCAAATTAAATTTCTTTTTCAAGTTCAATTAGTATAAAATTCAGGAAAAATATTCAGTTAGGCTTCCGCTTTTCCAAATCCGAATTGCCGGGCCTTACGCTTGACCCCTGCCATCAGATTTTGTACAGCCACCTTGTCCACCTTCTTCGCCGCAGAAAGCCGGTTTGCCTTGAACTGCTGCTCGTCCTTAGCAGTTGTTTTGGTCTTCTTTAGGTTCCGCTTGACAATAGCCCAGTATTTCTCAATTGGGCGGAGCTCTGGCGTGTTGGGAGGGTTCTTGTCCTGGGAACCACCTGCACGTTGTTGGCGGCGTACCACTCCATGGCCTTTTTACCGTAATGGCAAGATGCCAAATCCGGCCAAAACAGTACGGAACAACCGTGTTTCTTCAGAAAAGGCAGCAGACGTTTATTCAAACACTCTTTCACGTAAATTTCTTGGTTGACAGTCCCGGAAGCTATGAAAATGCTGCTTTTCAAGCCACAGGTACAGATGGCTTGCCAAACCAGATATTTCTTTGCTAACTTTGACAGTTTCGTGTGCTTGCAAAATATCTGCTACCTTTCCCCTTCCTTTTGCCGTATAAAACTCCTGTCCCGGAAGCTGCTTGTAGTCGGCTTTGACGTAGGTTTCGTCGTCCATTACCATGCAGTCAAACTTCGTCAGCATCGTCGTGTACAGCCTCGGGGATCGCGCTTGGCCGTCGTATTTTGTTTATCATCGCGATTTGGAGTCACTACCTTCTTGTAAGTCGATAGTCCGGCTCGTTTTTGGCTCGATGCACGGTTGTAGACGATACACCCAGCTTATTTACGGCATCTCGGAGAATAGGTTAGGGTTTCGCTTGAAACTACCGGCAACTCTCTTTGTCGTCTCAGCGGCTTCCGGTTTTCGATTTCCCCCGATCCAGACTTCCTGGCTGTCGACAAACGTTCCCAAACACTTTAATTACATTTGTAACGGTTGATTTGGCAACTTTTAGCGATTTTGCCAACTTTGCGTGCGAGTAGCTCGGATTTTCGCGATGCGCGAGCAAAATTTTGATACGCTGCTCTTCTTGCTTGGACGGCATTTTGACAACTGAAGAGTGAATTCCAAAATCAAAATAGAACCAACATTCTACACACACACACCTTCAAAATGAGGGGTGTTCAGGTTTTTTAAATGCAAAATCGAAAGAAATACGTCAAGTTGATATTGACCAAATTTTGACCGGGCGATACGTAATTTAATAGTAATTTTTAGACAATTCGAAGTTTCAATGAATAATTAAACATCTTCAATTAATATTCATAAAGGTCAACAAATATTATACAGCAACATGATATCTGCTAGGTCATCCAAACTGTCCTTGAGATCAGAACGTAGGACCTATAGTAGTAACAGAAGCTTTCTGGGCTATGCAAATCTACCATGTGTTTTGAAACATATTCACTAAATATCTTGGAAGAAGTAATACATTATGAGATAAGTTGCCGATGTTCTAGGTTATCCAAACAATCCTTCAATAAATCTTCTGTAAGGTCATCAGTCGTTATCAGAGTATCTTCGGGAGAAACCTAGGAGATAATCAAGATTAAAAAAAAGAGTATCTTGATATGTTCAAGTTCATAAAAACTGAACTTGAATTCAAAACTTAAGATGTGTAGAAGTAACCGGCTTTCCAAATGGCTTACATTTAGTTGCGTAGTTCTACGTCATTATTTCAAACAACTCAATGGGGAAGTACCTCGTAGTTTTTGCTTTTTAGGAAAAGTTCAATTTAATTTCGATACTGCTGAAAGTATTTAGCTAAGAATTAAAATACATGTATTCTGTAGATCATACAGTTCATTGTGTTGAGCCTGTATAAAGCAAATAATTGTCACCCTTTTTTTTACTGGCACCAGCGATCAGAAGTTGAACACATTTTCTGCGGTCTGTTGAAAAGCAGCTTTAGGTAATGATGAAATAATCCATCAAATAGTTGCATAATTTGTGATAATAAGCTTAATGACCAGGTGATTCAATCAGCTAATCGGATATTGGTATTTTCAACACAAATCAGCCGGACATAAGTCCGAAACTGAAAATTAAAAACCATCGTCTCATACACTGCTCTCAAACGAAACAAATTGGTACACCGAAACATGGACCACCGCCATCCGCCACAGCACGAACAAAAACAATCTCCCGGTACAAATCAAAACAGTAATAACGATTATAGCACCAGTCCAGTTATAAATATCAATTAGCTCGCTAGCAGACCGGGGCAGTATATTTTCATTTCCTCGCCAAACGGTGCCAAGTGCTTCCGTTCCAGTATGGCTGCAATAGGAGCTTTTCCTCTTTCTCAGTTTCCAACACAAAGCTTCAGACACGGCAGAGTTGAGAAAATTATTGCTCATATCACGAGAGGTAGATTCTTCATTGGATTGGCTGAGTTTTTTTTCCCGAGCTAAGTGGTCCATTGTTGGCAAAGGAGTGTGTAGATGCAGTGTGTTTCTAACCTACGGGGAGCTATTTTATTCTTCACGCTTGCGGAAGGAAAAACTCTAGGTTTTATGCAGAATTTTTCCAACGCTTATATTGCCTTGCATTGCAGTTAGAAAAACCTGCATGGTTTCAGGCTTTCGTTTACTCGTCCACAGAAGTTTTTTAACGCATCTGTTTCCAAGTGTTTTAAAGCTCGCCACAAAGTTTCTACAAACACATCCAGTGCTACAAACTTTGCAAACTGAAATAATCTAACTTTAATTTTCGATCACTTTAATAAAGGTTAAACGCTGATTCAAATCGTTTATTATCTGATGTCGGTTTTTCACAATTCCAAACAATATAAATAGTGGACATTATTTATTATCGCTTCAGGTTATGTAACCCAGAACTATGCTACTATGGAAAAGTTATCAAAAATGAACTCACATTGTTAGTTCCTCAATACATCTTCTGAACTTACTTGACTTATATCCAAACTATTTAGCTCTGGCTCACATAATATTCATACCATTTCACGCTTTACAGATACTGTTTATGTCGTGTTGAAATAAATCCAATCTTTTCAGGACCGATTCACATAATATCCAGGTGATTCCAATGTTTTCAGAACTATCTCACCTCACATTCAAGTGATCACAAGTGATTGGATGATGATTCACTTTATATCCAAGTAATTTTAAACTCTATGATTAAGTGATTTGAAACTATTCAGTGTGATAGGACGCCTCTCGTTAAATGCAAGTGGTGTGCCAATCCAGTACAAGAGGGAGTTTTGCTGGAGCATAGACTTAAACATATGGTCTGCCGAAAGTGCTTTTGTTTTCAACCACCAAAAAATAACTAGAAATTAGAAGAAGAATTAGTATCTTCCATTCAATTCCAACTACCTTTGCTTATCTTCGACAGATACGCGTATTTCGTCTACAATGTGCAGACTTCTTCAGTGTCTCGTACTAATAACTCGACTGAAAGAAAACCTTCGCCACCTGCCGTATATATACTATTTTCTAAATACAAAACGTTTACCTATCATTATGTTGTTTATAGCTATCTTATAATTAGTTTGTTTATACCTATCATGAGTCAAAAACAAGTGTACATAATATCTAACTCGCTTCTTTCTCATCTATACCTAACATACTTATTGTGTAGCAGCGGGTTCTCCGCTTCGTCGGGTTTGATGTCGTTTGGGTAGTAAGTTGAAGAGCCATGTGTAACCATTGCCTTGGTCTTTGTTTAGTAGATTTGTGTTCTGTTGTTTGTTTATTTCTAAGCTTTCTGCGACGTCTAATTTCCAGGGTGTAGATGTAGTCCGTAATATTGTGATGTCATTCGTCGTTATGTCGTGATTTTCCGTGAAGATGTGTTCTGCGACTGTTGATTTGAAGTTATGTGAAATTCCTTTCTCGTTCTGTTTGACAGCCTTAGTTACCTCCGCTGGATGCTCCTTGAACCTTGTTGCCAAGGTTCTCTTTGTTTGACCTACATATATTTTGCTGCAGTGTTTACACTTGATTCTGTATACCCCTGCTCTGCCTAATGTGTCTACTGAGTCTTTGGTGGAGCCTAACATCGATGCTAATTGGTTGTGCCTACTAGAAAAAACTAAGTCTAAGCCAAATTCCCTAAGTCGTGGTTTAAGCTTTTGTGTAATGTCTTTATCGAAGGGGACGGATACACGTTTTAGGGGTTCAGGTGAGTCTGAGAGGGTTGTTAGTGATTTTCTATGAAGATGTTTTTCCTTTTTGTTGATGATCGCTTGAATTGTCCTCTTGTCGTACCCATTGAGTCTGGCAGTTTCGAAGATATATGCTAATTCTTTGGCTTTTCCAGTTTTATTGAGAGGAAGGATCAACATCCGGTGGATCATGTGGTGGAAAGTGGCAATTTTGTGCTGAAAAGAGTGGTTTGAAGTGTATGGGATGACTCTTTGACTCATCTATTTTCTTAGCATTTCAAGCGTATTGCTTTAACAATTTAATCTTAGTGTTCATCCACACCCAAACAACACCAAACTGTCATAATTAGTTGCAGAAACTTGATTGTGACCTAATTGAGTCATATTAAAGTTACTTTAACCGAATTGCAACAAGTGTACTGCTAAGGCAGTTTATAATTAAGAGTTTTCAATTTTTGCATTACTATGATTGTCTGGGCAAGTACAATCATATCCTATGTCCAGAGAATCGAGAAATTTTCCATTACGAAAAATTTATAGACCAGACCGGGGAATCGAACCTAGCCACCAGCAACATGCCGCTTTATACCCGCGCCTTTAACGACTGAGGTAAGGGAGGACCTGTTCAAGGCTCATTTATATTATTTTATTATGGTCAGTTGAAAAAGCATTTTAAAACGATTTTGCCTCTAGTTAATGCATTAAACGGCAAATTGGCAGTGAGGTAAGCCATGTGCTTTTGAAACGGTGAAAAAACATTGCGAAAATTGATTGGCTTTTAGGTGAAACTGTGATTTTTGCCAATCGCCATATTGAAATATATAAAATGATGGAAATGTGGACAAATAAATGCACCATATTTTAAATGTAATGCAACTAAACTGAAGATCGGTGACCAATTTTGGCATTCTTTTACATAACCTTATTGATTTCTATTTGAAAGAAATTCTTCATTATTTCAAAGAAAATATTTGATTTAATTTTGTGTTTGTTGTTGTACACTCGCATAATTTTCGAGGCGCCTTAATTTTCGGCTGCTTTTGTGCCAACATACATCATACAATTAAATGCGTGTGTGGTTTTAAGCATGATACGATGCAGCACAATTTGTTTAGCTATTTTGAAATCAAACAAAATTCCCAGCAACACTAGATATTTTTTCTCTGATATTACTTACTGATAAATGAATCAGAAAAGCAACGAATCGAATAAAGCAGAAAAAACAAAAACCAATCACGGTATGAAAGTGAAGTTTGACAGCTGTGGCCCTTTGGTCGTATGTTGGCAACCAAAAGGTTTTATAAAGGTTCTTCAAGTGGTTTTACTAGACCATTTTCAAAATATTTCTAGTCTCATTAAGGTTTTATTATTTTATTTTCACAATCGTCTACAGAGTGGGCCATTTTGAACAAATTTCGACATTGTAGAAGCATAGAGCAGGTGTTAATGGACAAAACAGTTTTGAATGTAGATTTATCAACAAGGTCGGGAGGAGTGCTATACGGCTGGAATAAAACTAAAATTGGTACTAGGGTGTGGAATATGAACACAGAGGCCAATACAACGGTCTAGGTGGTCTATTTCACCAAAGTGATTGAAATCGGAACCATACTCGCCACCTTCCGAAAACTTTTGACCTTTTGAACAACTTTCTTGAAGGTTTGAACATTCTAGGTGGTCGGGATTACTAGATACAGTCTTTCAAAAATGCATGCACATTTTTTATACCACAAGTGCCTCGTGATGACAAAATTTCGAACCATACTCTACACTTTCCGAGAGTCCTTGGACTTCTGAACATTTTTGCTAAAGGTCCGAACATTATAGGTGATCGGGATTTCTATATAAACTCGTTCAAAAATGCTCTCTTTTACATGTCCTCTAGCGCCCCGTGGTAACTGAATTCTGACCCATGATTCCTATTTTCCGGAATTCTTTAATATGATGAACAACTTTGCTAAAGATTAGTACTTGCAAGGTTGTCAGCATTTAGAGTTATAATATTATGAGGTGATGCTTTTTGGTGGTGATGCAATTGACGAATTTCACGCCAACTCGTCTTCGTGGTTGGCAGACCCTCTCAGAATCCAATGTCTTTTCAAGCAACATTGCATACTTTGTTTTTCAAAATTTATCTAGATTACCATTAGAAAAGAGATAAGGTTTTTCGATCGATTTTTTTAAATACACATAACTCAAAAAGGAAAAGACTACAAAAAAGTGATGTGTGAGTGACTTCTAGATAATTGTCTTAGTTTTTATGAAAAAAAATGTAAAATCGATTCTAAAACGCTAAAAAAAAATTTAAGATTTAAAGTCAATTTGCAAAAAATGACTGTCTCTGAATTGGATTAATTTTTTTTTAATAAAGGCAAAATAATTGTCTAAAATTTTGCCATACACTGTGAGATGGGCACTTTTAAGAACAAAAGGTTTTTCAAATAACAAATTTTTTATGTCCAATTAGTACTAAGTATCGCGCAAACTCGTCTAATAATTTGGTCCTAAAACCTCACAGAAGCCAATTGAATTAAATTGTATTGACAATTTGGATTCTTCAAGGGTCTTTGAATGTTCGAAAAATCAAGGCTACTATTTGGAAAGGGCTTATTTTTAAATTTTGATTTTTTTAAACTTTAGTGATAATACAATTAAATCAGGTGTTTGAACCTGTTTATTACCAAACCTGGAAAACAAAACCTTTACCATAATATCTGAAGTATTGACCTATTACGCAATATCAGTTCAATTGTTTATATCAAAATTGCTAGATCTCATTGAACAAAATTTAATTTATTGCTCAAGAATTATTTTCATATCAGATGGAGCAGTGGGCCAAAGAACAAAAAGAACGCTGGCCAAGTTCTTGCAATTTCAATTCCATATTTGAATTGATGATAATCTCAAACGAATGGCAAGGAGAGCAAGCCTTGCTCAAGATTATGGAAACACAATCGAAACTCCTCGAGAACTTATGACTGGGCAATTGAACAGTTAAATAAAACTATTACAAAACTGAGTTTCTGCTTGATATTAGCTAAACAGTATCCAAAAATGTCAGAAGAACTTGATGAATTCAAAAGACAATACCTGTTTTACAGGTTTATTGCTTTGTACCTATCTCAGAAAATCAAATTTCAGCTTAAAGGTTTTCATAGTCCAAAAAACTCTACTCTGTTTGTTAAAGATTTATAAATTATATAAATGAAGCTTTGTTAATTACTAATAAAGGGCGAACACGAAATTATTGCGACACCGAAAATGTCATGCCAATTTTCTTATAATGTTTAGAATCAAACCAAAATTTTAGGGTAGTTTTATACATATATTTAATTCAAAAATCAAAAGAAAAGTTAATCGATGGAGCCTTGAGTGTAAAATTGAACGCATTTTCACTTGATGCCCTCCATCAAAGTCTTTACAGTGTCATCCGGTACCAGTTTCTCAGTTTTTTTTCATTTTTTTAACATGTCCTTCTCGTCTTTGACTGTATTTTTGCTCTTCCGAAGTTCCCGCTTCATCATTGCCCAGTACTGCTCCACCGGGCGCATCTCCGGACAGTTTGGCGGATTCATGTCCTTTGGAACAAAATGGACAGAATTGGTCTCATACCACTCCAGGGCACTTTTAGAATAGTGGCATGATGCCAAATCTGGCCAAAATAGCGGAGCTTCGTCGTGCTGCTGCAAGAACGGCAAAAGGCGCTTCTCGAGGCACTCAGATTTGTAGATCTCGCCATTTACTGTGCCCTTTGTCACAAAAGGCTCACTTCTTAGTCCGCAAGAGCAGATGGCCTGCCAAATGAGATATTTGGAGGCGAACTTCGACATTTTCTTCTTCTTAAATTTGTCGTCCACATAGAACTTGCTCTTGCCGGTGAAAAACTCCAACCCCGGAATTTGCTTAAAATCGGCTTTTATATACGTTTCGTCGTCCATCACACAGCAGCCATATTTTGTCAGCATCTTCTTCCGTGCCCGAGTTTTAGTCGTCGATGTTGCCGCTCATCGCGGTTTGGGAATTTTTGTACCTTGTATGTATGTCCTCCAGCTCTCTTCTTTGCATTCTGGACGTAGCTCTGCGACATGCCGATCTTTTTAGCCAAATCACGGCTTGAGACGTTGGGATTTGCTTTAATCATCCGCTTCACCTTTCCATCCGTCTTTTTGTTCTCCGGTCCCGGTTTTCTTCCAGCTCCTTTGCAGTGGTCCAACGTCAACCGTTCCTGGAACCGCTTCAACACTCTGGAGACGGTTGAATGGTGAATGTTCAACATTTTTCCCAACTGCCGGTGCGACAGGTCAGGAAATTCCAGGTGTTTGGATAGAATTTGTTCTCTCAACTCGCCTTGGTTCACCTCCATTTTCATTGAATCAAAAAACACGACTTCAAGTATGACAGCATGTAAACAATACACATCAATGAGAAAGTGTGCAAAATTTGGTTGATTTTTACCCAATGGTAAAAAAGTTATGCCTTGTTGAATGTGTCGCAATAATTTCGTGTTCGCCCTTTACGTGAAGGTGAATATAAAAAAAATAAAATAAAATAAATCTCTTACTAGGCAAAAAAATAAACAGAATCGTCTCATCGCAAATTAGAATTTCCTAACTTGATGCATATCCATAACAAATCTTGACCTTCCTTAAACTACCTCTATCCCCTGCGCACCCTCAAAGATTTACGAAGTCATTTTATAATCGCCCCTTAAAATAGGAATATCCAAACAAGCAGTTATGAATGACTTGTACTTAAACGTACACTTTTGGTTCTGTTTTACTGATGTAAAGGGAAATTTAATGTTCTTGACCCTTTTCAAATGTTAGTCTAGATGATCATTGTTTTTTACCAAATGTTCAATACATTCCATTTTTTATGACTGCTAAATTTTATTGGATTCTATAGGGGTGTTGAAGACCATAAAGGGTGTATTCGATAAAAATGGCACACAGAAAATCTTTTGTAACTTTTGAATCGTATGAGTAAAAAACCTAGAAATTTGAGTAGATCTTATCCATAGTGTATTATTAACATCTGCCAAGTTTCATAGTTATACATTCAGTAGTTCCAGTCATGTCGTCGAAACAAGAAATTGTCCGTGAGAAAATTTTGTGCACTCACAATCAAAATCCAGGGGCGTCCCACCGGTGGATTGCTAAAAGGCTTGGAATTGCAAATACAACTGTGTCTCGTGTAATAAGAACCTTCAAGGAGCGTCTGAGTATCCAAAGGAAGGAAGGGAGTGGTCGTAAAAGTGGTCCAATGGACAGTAAATTGGCCAGGAAAGTCGTACAACAATTCAAGAACCGTCCAAACATGTCAATTCGAGATGTCGCTAAAAAGTCTAAGGTGCCAGTCGGTTTTGTGCAGAAAACCATGAAGCGTGCTGGGTTATATGTTTACAAAGTGCAAAAAGCCCCAAACCGGAATGAAAAACAAAACATCACTGCGAAAACCCGCGCTCGGAAACTTTACACGAAGCTGCTCACCAAATCAAGGCCGACTTCCGTCAACTTCCTGGGCAAGAATATTTCGTTGCCAAGTCGAAGTTCGATGTTCCGGAGGATGTTCGAAAGAAGAAACTATCGAAATTTGCAAAGAAGTTTCTAATCTGGCAGGCGATTTGCGGATGTGGTAAAATAAGTGCTCCCTTCATCACTTCCGGAACAATAAACGGTGTGATTTACACGGAAGAGTGCCTTAAGAAGCGTCTCTTGCCATTCATTAAGAAGCATAAAGGATCAACTCTGTTTTGGCCTGATCTAGCATCCTGCCACTACGTTCGAAACGTATTGGAGTGGTACCGAGCCAACGGAGTCAATTTTGTGCCAAAGGATATGAACCCACCAAATTCACCGGAACTTCGTCCAATTGAAAAATTCTGGGCAATTATGAAAACGGAACTTCGCAAACATCCCAAAACTATAAAAACAGAGCTAAAATTGAAGAAAATTTGGGTAAAAACAACAAAAACACTGGGAAAATCGGTTGTACAAAATTTGATGGGTGAACTGAAAAGGAAGGTGTGGGCATTCGGGATGGGAGACAAAATTGAATAAAACAAATGTTGTAAACCAAAACTCATTAGTAGTTCTTCATTCCCTGAAAATTTCAAGAAAATCCGATAATCAGTTTAATTTTGATGAGTATATATGCGTGTGCCATTTTTATCGAATACACCCTTTAACTAGACGAGTTTGCGTGATCCACGGTAAAAATAGGGCATGAACAATATGTTGTTATAAAACCGTTTTTTCCTTCAAAGTGCCCATTTTGCAATGTATGGCGAACTTTTGGACAATAATATTGCCTTGATTAAGAAAAAAATAATCCAATTCTAAGATTGCCATGTTTTGCAAATTGACTTTTAATTTTAAAATATTTTTTTTTGTGTGTAAGAATCGATTTCACAATTTTTACATAAACGCTAAGACAATTTTCCAAAAGTCATCCATCCTTTTTTTTTAGTAAGTTGTCTCTTTTTAGTTATGTTGACATGAAAAACTTATTGTTAGAAAAACTCTTTTTTTTTCTTATAAGTGCCCATCTTGCAATGTATAACGAACTGTTGGACAATTATATTGCCATTATTAAAAAAAAATCGTCCAATTCTAAGATAACAATTTTTTGCAAATTGATTTTAAATTTTAAAATATTTTTTTAGCGTGAAGGAATTGATTTTACAATTTTCAGTTATGTTGTTTTGAGTTATGTTGATTTGACAACAAACGATCGAAAAACTCAAGCCCTTATCAAATGGAAGTCTACACACCCACAAAGTTTCATTGGATTCTGAGAGGGTGCTGCCAAACGCTGGATGTGTTGGCGTGAAATTCATCATTTTCAAGTTTGTGGAGCAATCAGTGCTGGTAAATCTCACGGCCATCTTGCAATAAAAAACAGACCATCTCACTATCACAAGGCTAAAAGAACTATTCTTTTCTTGTCATTCTCAAACCATCATGAAGTCATGACATTTTTTCTCCTACGATTTTATTTCCTAAATTGCTTATACCAGTCTACTAGAAATTAGCTATGCCATGATCTCGCTGCATCGACAGTGTCTGGTGTACTGCTATATGCCATTGATCAGTTTGTTCCAGTGAGGATGAAACATCAATCACCTAAACCAGCTTGGTCGAATTCCGCTCTCAAGCGCCTCAAAAGAGTGAAGCAGGCAGCTTTGAGACGACACAGCAAATATCGAACGGATTTCACAAAATTGTGTTACGTGGAAGCGAATGCTGAGTACAAGCAATTGAACGATCATCTCTATAACGCTTATCAAGACCGTCTACAAAAAAGCCTTAAGTCCAACCCCAAAAGCTTTTGGCGTCACGTCAATGATCAGCGGAAGGAAGTCGGTTTGCCCTCCACGATGACGGATGGTTTGCTCGAAGCCGATTGCATCGCCGATATTGCCGATATTTTCCGTTCCCAATTCAGCAACGTTATCTCCGACGAGCTGCTCGACCCGCATGGGACATCGCGCTCGCCACTAGTAATGTGCCCTGTCTTCCTGCCTCCGAATGTATTATGCCATCACCAATGACGTGGTTATTGCAGCTGGCAAGGAATTGAAGTCCTCAACGGGATGTGGTCCGGACGGCATTCCATCGCTTGTACTGAAACAGTGCGTGGATTGTCTTGCGTCTCCGTTAGCAAAGGTATTCAATCTTTCTCTGTCCACTGGTATATTTCCGAACTGTTGAAAACAGTCATATGTTTTCCCAGTGTTTAAGAAAGGTTGCAAGAGAATGGTCTCAAATTACCGGGGCATAGCTGCATTAAGTGCAGTATCCAAGTTGTTTGAGATGATAATTCTTCGGAAGCTAGTGCAGAGCTACGCGCACTATATTTCGCCGGATCAGCATGGATTTATTTCTAAACGTTCGACATCGACCAATTTGACGTGCTTCACCTCTTTCCTGGTCAAGCAACTTGAAAACGGTAATCAAGTGGATGCTATTCACACGGATCTCTCCGCTGCGTTCGATAAAATGAACCACCAGATAGCAATAGCCATGTTTGATAAGTTAGGCATGAGCAACAACTTGCTTATCTGGCTGCGATCCTACCTATCCGATCGTAGTATGTCCGTCATAATCGGTGATCACGTTTCGTCTCCATTTAAAGTTTGTCCGACGTGTCTCAAGGGAGCCACCTTGGGCCGTTTTTGTTCCTGCTTTACATGAACGATGTCAATCTCATCCTCAAATGCCTAAAACTCTCATACGCCGATGATTTGAAGCTGTTCTACGCGATAAAGCATCCACTAGACGCCGTTTTTCTGCAAAAACAGCTGGGGCGTTTGCTGAATGGTGTCGCATCAATCGGATGACATTGAATGTGTCCAAGTGCTCGGTGATTTCATTTGGCCGTAAACGCGAACTCTACCAATTCGGTTATGCTTTGGCAGGATTTGAGCTGCAGCGCGAAACGACGGTTAAGGATTTGGGGATTCTCATCGATTCCAAAGTGCCCTTCAAAGACCACGTAGCATACGTCGTGTCCAAGGCATCATCGCAGTTAGGCTTCCTGTTCCGTTTTCCCAAAAATTTAAGGATATTTATTGCTTGAAATCGCTTTACTGCGCAATCGTTCGCCCTATTCTGGAATATTGTTCGGTTGTCTGGTCTCCATATTACCAGAATGAAATCCAGCGTGTTGAGGCAATCCAGCGGAAATTCATTCGATTTGCCCTACGTCATCTCAGGTGGAGAGACCCGTTAAATCTACCCAGCTATAGCAGTCGGTGCCAGCTCATCAACCTTCAACCACTTGATGGAAGGCGTAACGTGGCAAAAGCCTGTTTTATTGGCGATCTCCTGCAATGGAACATTGATTGTTCTAGACTGCTCAGCATGTTGGACATCAACATACGCCGCCGTAATCTACGCGCACATGCATTCCTGAACCTTCCCGCGGCAAGAACCAACTATGGGCTCCATGAGCCAATACGCAGCATGAGTCGTCTTTTCAATAGTTGTTACTTTGTATTTGATTTTAATGTACACAGGGATACAAATAAGTGTAGTTTTAGACGTATTTTTTGTTAATTTGATTAATTTTGTAGTTTTGTGATTTTAGTTTTAAGATACCGGTCATTGGGGCAAATATTTTACCTGTTGACTGTAATAAACAATAATAATAATAATGATATGTTATCGATAGAGTGGAAACTTAATTTGAAGTTTTACGATGAAACTCACAACAATAACTATAAATTTTGATATTACAAAATGACCAAAACATTGTCATGCGCTGTCATGACGAAAAAAATGATGAGATTTAGAAGAAAATCTCCATCATCGTTTTCTCGCCTGATGAGATTTTCAGTCGTATTTCGGTTAAAATCGTATTTTATTTGACATTTGCCAGCCCTGGTTGCAATATTTTTCGAAGTAATCTTGACTGGTAGTGTAAAATGTGCTTCAAATGGGGAATTATTTTAGATGTTTACACATGTTTGAATAATTGGATAACTCAATAAGTGTTTGTCACATTTGAAAATGGTTTTGGATTTGTCTCCGTCACTGTTGTCAAAAAAGTCGCATTTCGTATTCTTATAGCACAATAAATTCCTTAAACTCTTTTTGGGCAGGCAAAAAGGCACATACGATAACGGTAAGAACTCGCTTGAGGATGAAAAAAATACGAAAATGGTATTTGGGAACCATCCGGAAATGAAATTAACCTCAGCACAATTTTAATTTATTCCACTGATTAATCTGAACGGAAAGTGTTGGTCTGACTGTCAATGAAAATCCCAGCTTATCGTCACGAACCCAACAATGATCTGAAGGGTGTGAAAACAAGTAAGCCTGAAAGAAAAGCGTTCTACTTTTAATTAACGAAGACGAAGGTTTTGGGAAGTTTTGGATCGTTTTAGCTTGCCATGAAGATTTTTGGTGTTGAGACCTGATTGGTGAAAGATTGTTCTGTGCTTGTCTAAACACCTCGATAGCAACAAATAAATGTATCAAGATGTTCATGAAAAATTATGCTCCTCAATAGAGAGTGATCAAATTCAACATTACTGAACCTTGAAATTAAATTTCGTGCAAATTCAATCTTCTTGGCTTAGTGTTCACAAAGGTTGTAAAACGTTAACGTCTAAGTGAACGTATTATGTGGAAATCAAATTGAAAAGTTTATCGTAACAGGCGTTGAACGTTAACAATTGACAACCCTGGTGTTCATTTAACCCAAATTTTATAAACTCTAATCTTTGCATAACACAAACTGTAGGTGAACATGATGAATTGAAGCGATTGTTAATATCAATGCTGCAAACTATAAGGATACAGACGCCCATTAACAAAATATTCGAGTGTTTTGCAAACGAAACCGGCAATCACAGCAAAAAAATCACAACCTGCTTATTTCAACAGCAAATTAAAGATAATTTACGATCTTTCACATGATTCCAACTACAACAAATTATTGTGTATGGTTCATAAATTGCCGAACCGTTAACAAGGACTTCATCCCACCAGCACCGTCACCGCATCAACAAACGCAGCGTAAGGCGCCGCACACAGGCTCGAACTTCTCTGCAGTAAACCGACAACGATATAACTCATTTCGGTGTTTTATGCTTGTTATTTTCCCCCGCCACCAGCAGCCAGCCAACATTTCAGATCAGCAGCCAGTAGTTCCAGTTTTGCGATAAAATTGCAACAATTCTTTGCGCCATTCTCGTCATTTCGAATGTTCAACAACCCAACAGGAATAGTAAGAGAAGCTAGCAGGAGCACTACTTACTCATCAGACTCTCAAGCGAATGGAGGCCCGGTCGTCGTCGGTCGGTCGGTTGGTTAGTTGGATCCTTTTTTTTACCACGAGGTCCTTGTTCTTTCGCTCTTCAACGCCACGGATATTTATGAGGAAAAAACATTAAACTCTTAACTCACGTCTTGGTCGATCCGAGTCCAGAGCTCGAGGGTGGCACCAGTTGGCTAGATTGTGTGTATGGTACCTGGTGGTAAACGACCGGCCGACGACGCAAACCCCCAAGGGAACGAAGAAATGTGGCCAGCACGAACTGCACTCGGGAAAACTGTAATCTTTTATCCTTTCGCATTATGAATGTTTATACTCTTTTTTTTCTCCTGCTGTTGCGTCCTTCTTCTGCTGCTGCCAACCATCGTTAGTTTCTGTTTGTGCCCGTAGAATGGGAATGTGTTTTAGTTGATTGTAGCTAGTTTTCACTAGATTAATAACATTTGAAAGCTTCTTTAATAAGCGTTAGTTTTGTTACGGTATATTTCGTTGATATACGTAGATAGTGGCATTGTGTCTGTTCTTAACTTTGATGGCTCAGGAGCATGTCAACGATAATGTTTGAATATTTTGTAAAACTACCAAACAAATGGCTGTTTCTATTTTTTTTTTGTACTTTTCATTAACATATTTGTACTTTTCATGCAAACATTTCATGCAACATGCAAATTTTTCCAAGATCTCACACCTTCTTATTTTTTTCAAGCGTAACCTAAACCAACAATCTTTCAAAATAAATGACATCCGTCAAAATGAAAAATGAAAATATAAAAAATATACACACACTAATAGGCTAAAAAAATTACCCGCTTCTTAATTTTTTAAATTTCTCTCATTTATTTGATTCAAATTAAAGTAAACACACTCATCATTTGATCATGAGTCATTTTTTGATATCTTATTTTTCATATTCTTTTCAAGTTTCACTTATGGAATAATATTGCATTTTTATAGTTTATGTGTCCTTTGTCCATCAAGACCAGCTGCAGCCGCTCCGGCATGCTCTCCACCAGGTTTCTTGGGTGCTATGGATCAAGCTCTTCCCATGCGCGCTTCAGGGCTTAAAAAAAGTTGAATTTATTGGTAACACCAGTTTTGTCAACTCTGGCATCGAGAATCGCCCACAAATTCTCGATGAGCTGGAGGTCCGGGCTTTGTGAAGGCCGTTCCAGCAGTTTGATCCGACAAGACCAGAAGAAAGACTTGGTCTTCTTGGCAGCATGCGTCTTGCTGTAATACGACCCGTCTAGTACAGCGAAACCTCCAGTTTCTCTCGCTGGATATTGATGTAGGAATCTGCGTTATATCCCGTCGATTTTTACACGGCTACCCACTCCACTCCACGAAAAAGACTCCCAGACTATCACATTTCCTACTCCATGCTTCACCATGCCATGGATGTGGCGCTCTTGATGCTCCTCACCCAATTCGCACCACCCACGAACCCACCGCGTTCGAATAAAAAGCTCGAATTTTGATTCGTCCGTCCAGAGAACCGTTTCCCAGAACTCTACGGGCTTATCAGAATGCTCAACAGCAAACCTGAGCCGTTTGGCTTTGTTTGCCTTGCTGATAAATGGGCGCTTCCAGGCAACTTCGTTAATCAGCCCCTGTGCTGCAATACGGTGACAAACAGTTCGACCAGAAACTGCCTTGCTAATACTGTACTGCCTAGCAACAACCCGGTGCGATTCACCGTTAAGCATATAAAGAACAAATTTTCAGATACACAAGAGAATTGCTTTCGAAATCACTACGTTCTTAATTTTTTCAACTGAATCAAACGCGATCACGTGTACAAATGCACCAGGTCAAGCCGTTTGCATTGAGGTGTGAATGTTGTTTGCCTCCCCACGGTGCACATTGGAAACGTAAAGCTCCCCTTAACGGCTTAACGAACTACGGAGGGGGTGCCATACGGCGCATTTGGGTGGATGCTAATAAAACCCCAATTATGGCAACTGGCTGCGACACGAATAATGAGTGGTACCCTTGTATTCGGGCTGGCTCCTGTGTCGTCTCCCTCAGTACTGCCGGATGAGGCCGAGCAGGAAATGGCGAGGTTCTCGCGGCACAGGTTGTCTCCGTCCCACTTAAACCTTGGCAGGCCTCCAGTACGTTCCATTCTCCACCGCCCGACTTCGCCAGTCGGGCGGGAGTAGGCTCAGATGACCCTATCCCAGTCTTACGCTGATCCGACTCTGAATACGATTCCCCATGAAGGGCCGTGTCAACCCTCGCATGTTCTCCCTGCTCGCCTTCAAGCTTGAATAGATAACCATGGGATCACAATAGCATTACTCCACGTGAGCTTGGATAGCGGCTGGAGGGGGAACCAACAAAATGGAGGAAACCAAGAAAACCCAGTAGAAAGCGAATCCGTTCGCTAAAGGCGGAATAGCGAGGTCCCCAGCGACACGTGCGGTAGTGCTACCGCCACATTGGAGGTCTTAAAAGCGATGCGTGGGGACGCTAAATTGGCAGGCCTAGGCGCCAAAGTTCGGAGCATACGCCGTACCCGTAATGGCTACGTACGTGATGATGGTGTAGTTGAAGAATCGACCCTTGATCCTCAGCTTGCACATTCTAGCGTTGATCGGAAACCATCCAATCACCTGTTGACGCATTTTGCCCAGCACTACAAAACCGGTGCCCAGCTCGTTTGTGGTACCACATCACTGGTAGAAAGTAGCTGCTCGATGCCCGCTTTTCCATACCTTCTGTCCTGTCCAACAAACCTCCTGCAGTGCTACGACTTCGAAGTTACGTGGTTGAAGTTCGTCATAGATTATCCTATCGCAGTCAGGGAAGCAGAGTGATTTGCAGTTCCATGTTCCGAGTTTCCAATCGTAGTCCTTAATTCGTCGCCTAGGTCTTTGCCGATTGTTCCGGTCCGTATTAACATCTGTATTATTTGTAACATTGATTTTTTAAGGGCGGCTTGTTAGGCCTTCCCCAACCCCCTGTCTCGTCGGGGGCCCATCGTGCACAGCACTGTTTAGAGTCCCACGCTGTCACAAGGACGATGATCAGCCGCTCCCAACATGGAGAACAGACGCTGTTTTGAGCCACCCCTAACATGGAGAACAGACGCTCAGATAGACTGCACCCTTTGAGGAGGGCAGCCCCCCCCCTTCCCTGTCAGCATATGACCAAGGTCCCACCAGGGTTGGTTATCCGATCTTTCCTATGGTTATTAATACCCGAACAAGAGGCTAAGGATCGCAGTAGGATCTATTGTATACCTGCAGGTACGTGAAGTACCAATGGTACGCATTTTCCAGTCATTTTCCAACCAACGGCACCCCACCGCGTCAAAAACGGACATCGTGCGGCACTTTGTGGATGCCGGATACACCCGTTCCGGCATCTACAACATCTTGGCACTATTAGACAAGAATCAGAGCATCGAAAGAAAGCCCGGTTCCGGACGGCCGCCGACCCTGAGCGACAAGAAGCTTCAAAGGATGCTGAAGAGGAAGACCGAGGGAAAAATGGCTACATCGCTGCGTGCGCTTGGCCGGGAGTTCGGTTCAACCGACCAACAGTGAAAAAGAACCTGGCGAACATGAACATACATGTCAGGAAGCGGAAGTCGCGTCCACTGGTTTCGGAGCTGCATTCAATGACGCAGCGGCAGCGGCTGAATAAGATGGTCAACTCGATTTTCCCGACGAATCGCGACGTGGCGGTGGTGATGAATGACGAGACCTATCTCACCCTGGATGGCAACGACTGGCAGGACACTTCGTATTTTACTTCCTCCACTAAGGAAGTTTATTTATTTATTTATTTATTTATTTGTCGTCAATCAGTAGTAGACCGTTTTGTTACAATGATATTTACAATTTTATGTTACACTTCTTAAATATATAGTATGTCTTAAAAAACTAACATATCAGGTTTATATTTTTAATGTTTAGGTTATCTAATTGCATTGAAGTATTGCTTCAATTTTGTTTTAGTCATAGTGAAGTCAACATTTTCTCCGTGCTTATTGTACGTTGCCATCATCTGATTAAGAGGCCCAAATTTGGCGTAATTTGTGCGATGATGGCTTGTAGTAAATATATTTCTATTTCGTAATTGCCGGGACGGAATGTAAAAATTAAGTTTTGCTAAAAGTTCTACTGAGTCAACGCGTTGCGCAACAATATCATTTACGAATGAAACTAATGCAAATTCACGGCGCTCTTTTAATGATCGGATGCTGATTAGCATACAGCGTGCTTCATAAGATGGAAGAGGTAACCTTGTCCAACCTAATTTACGAAGGGCAAATAGTAAAAACTGCTTCTGTACCGATTCTATTCGTTCTTCTTGTATGACTGAAAAGGGTGACCAAACTACGCTACAATATTCCAGTATTGACCTCACATATGCAATGTACAATGTTTTTATTGTGTACGGGTCATGAAAATTGTAACAAAAACGTTTTATAAATCCAAGCATATTATTTGCTCTGTTGATGATAGTATTGTAATGTTCAATGAATGTAAGTTTGGAATCCAAGATAACTCCTAAGTCCCTTACTCTTTTACACTTTTCAACTGGCTGATTCCCTAAATTAATAGTTACGTCTAGAGTGCTTCGTTTCCTACTAAAAGTAATCGAATTACATTTTTTTACGTTAGTGAGCTACGAGCTGAAGTTCATTTCACACACCAAGTTCCCCAAGAATGTGCTGTTGTGGCTGACAATCAGCGAGAAGGGGATGTCAATGCAGCTCTTCTTTCGCTCCGGACTGGCCGGGAATGAGGAAATTTATAATACGAAATGCCTGCCGGAAGTTGCGTCGTTCATCAAGAAATATCATAAAGGCGAAGACGCATTATTGTGGCCGGATCTGGTCGGCCCTTTACTCGAAGCAATCGTTGGAGGAGATGGAGCGGCTGAATATCAATGTGGTACCCAAGTCAGCGAACCCACCCAACGTCCCCCAACTGCGTGTCACCTAGAATTTTTGGGCCAACCTGAAGCGTAAGATGTTCTATAGCAATTTATGTTATTTAATGTAATGTTATATTTAGTATATTTTGTTGTAGTCATTTGATTGTTCACCTTGTGTTAGAAAATTTGGCTTAAAGTACAATTAGTTTGGGTTAAATACCGTTCTTTACTTGTTGCTTCAATTTGATTCTAATGTCCAGGTTTTCTTCAGGTATGGCATTGCTCGCGGTCATGGGGTAGGGAAGAGTACAGGAGAAAGAGGAGAAAGCATTAGTAATTGGTAACATGCTATGCACATGTGAGATTTTAGCCGGCGTCGGTGGTGCAGTGGTAAGCGTGACTGCTACTGGCACCCCAGTGGGTCTGGGTTCAATCCCAGTCGACGTCGGTGGTTTTTCTGAGACGAAAAATCTTGGTCACGTCTTCTTCGGAAGAGAAGTAAAGCCGTTGGTTTCCACGCCCGTGGTTTCACGCCGGCTACTTGTTTGGGGCATTTTTTTGACTGCTTCTGCTTCTTGTTTGTCTTGAGCTTCAATTTCTCTTTGACTCGTTGATCGTTGGACTTCAAGGTGTTCAGTTTTTTGGCCAAATCGTGAACTGAGCCTAAGAAAAAGCCGATACGATTTTGTTGTCAAATTTGAGATTCGACGCTCCTTGTTTTCGTCCACTTCGTGGCAGGTTCGCAAGAGAATACTCCTCTCCGGATCACAATATGCACCGCTTTCCCACCAACTTTTATCCAGTTTCGCAAACTTTCTTAGTGATCATCCTGGAATAGTGCTCCACTTGTGTACGATGGCACGGTGGTATTCAACGGAAATATTTCCCATCTCTCGAAATGCGCGTGAAACTTTGCTGTGAGTTGTGTTCGGTTTGACGTTTGGTTGTAAACAATGAGATGGAGCCCACAGACTACCCGAATAAAAATGTATGTTCAAATGACAGCGTTAGAAATGTGTTCCCTTATTTCCTGGGACAGTCTCTATAAAAAAAAAAGATCAACTGCCTCATTTTAAACTGAAAAAATGAGCCGACACGATTCTGCAAACTTTTCCGCCCCATCTTCTGTTGGGAGCTCTAATCAATAAATTTCCTCTCATCACCATGCTAATTGCCTTTAATCAGATGAATCGCATAGGCTCGAACCCTCGGCAGGCGATGGTACAGGGAATGAAAGACGACGGAGGAATAATTTTCCCAATCCAAGCAAGATTTACTTTGCCCGATAAGCTCGTGCACACGCAAACTGAACATTCAAACATTGATCCCAAAGCACGAAACAAAGCTCCACCAGCAGCGCTCCACTTGCCAGCTGCCATAAGCCCCGAGGGTTGAGTCTGGTTGGTGAGCGAGGGGTGAATTTCCTCAACTCCGGACCCAATATCGAATTTTAATTAATTTCCAAATATTAGTTCCGATTACTTCTCTGAGCCGGGGTCGCTCCTTTCGTTCGATGGGATTCTGATGATGGTGGAAACCATATTTTGAGCAAGTGAGCCGCCTCTAGTTGATCTAATCTTGCCCTGTTGGATCTGAATTGGGATTGGGTTTTAGGTTGAAACAGAAATTACTGGTGTTCCGTTGCGAGAGATAAGAGAAATTATACGGAAACCACCCGAGGGGAGGAATTCGGGGTCCAGCAAAGCTTTCTTTAGATGATTTAGGTCAATGTTTTTGGACTGGTCTGATGACGGAATGTTGCATGTACTGCCTGGCGATGCCTTTTATGAGTCACTGATGAAAAAAAAAAATTGAAGAAATTTAGTGGACCCTTTTTGCTTGTGGTGTTCAAATATTTATTCTTATTCAGTGTAGCCTCTGGTGCTGTTTCTTCAAAAGGCTTCTTCAAACTTCGTAAGAAACGACGACGCTTTACAAAAGAGCAAAGCAGTCTCTGTGGGGGTCAGAGAGTAGCGTCGGTCCTAGGACTTGATTCCATCCAATCTGACCTGTGCTTGCTTACATGCTTACATTTCATTTTACTCCAACCAGCAGGACGTGTGTACAATCTGGATTGCGTGACCAGCATTCATTTTCCGACAAAGTGCGAGGTGTTCCGCACTTTCCTGCGTACCTATCCACAACACCACCCAGGCACAGACAAGGTGACGCAGGGCGCTGCGATGGGACTTTTTTCAATTAAATGAAAGCAACACGCTGTGAATCGAGAGTTTCATGTATAAATCAGAAAAGCCAATGTGGAATCTGAAGCCATTTCCCGGAGGACGGCTGTGATTGTGACTGTGAATGAGCATTTTTTCGGTGCGTGACAAATGAAAACTGGAGCGTGATTGCCGAGGACTTTTCACAATTTAATCTCAACTACAACAAATTGGGTGAAAATGTGTGCATGAATGATTAATGAGTTATTATGATGCCCCTTGGGGCCAATATTTTAACTAGCCATCCTAAGGCGTAAAGGGGCACGCACAATGGATTCGTTTGCATAGCTTGGGGATAGATTTAGCAAAAGACTCCTTCGGTTTGAAGTCAAATTCACCCAACGTGTCTATTATGCACCAATATTCATAGAAATTTAAATCAATTTCTAATTGAGAAAAAGGATTGATGCGTTAGTTGTCCTTAAGAGGCCAAGAACTTGGTCAATAATTATACTGTTCCATGTGCTACCCTATATGTTCTTGCGTATTATGAAGGCTGCTATTTTCATAAATACATCCAGATTTTTGTCTTGTCTGTTTGGTTCAGATGCGCAACATACTAGGTTAGTCAAAGAGTTTTGAAAGGCCTGCAAAATATTACTCTACGACGGCTATAACCTTTTCGTTTGTTGAAAAATGCTTTCCCCGAAGACATTATCTGAGGTGTGAGAACAGCCAGAAGTCAGAGGGAGCTTAATCTGGTGAGTATGGTGGATGCTGCAATAATTCGTACTCAGATTCGCCGATTTTTGCGATGATTTTTTAGCTGTGTGTACAGGTACATTGTCTTGATGAAAAGTGATTTTTTTTTCTGCAAACCGGGTCTATTTTCACAAAGTATTTCATCCAACTGCTCCAAAACGTTACAATAATAATCAGAGTTGATTGTCGTAAATCAATATCAATAAAGTTACTTTTGCATCCCGAAAAATTGACGCAAACATCTTATTGGCCGATTTTTGGATACGAACTCGCTTCGGAGTCAAAGTGCCTGATTTACACCACTCCTGAGCCTCTTGTTTTGATTCAAGATCACGATGGTAGACCCAAGTATTATCCATAGTGATGAATCGACGCAGAAAATCCGTTTTGTTTTTTCGAAATTGCTCCAAATTGGCAAATGCGGCACCCATTGTGCACACAGTTTTTGGAATCCCAATACTATGCCACCATATCCTGTATTTTTGCTATGATTTCTAGTTTTGATGCACTTTTTGGACGTCCTGATCGTGAATCGTCTTTAACGCTTGTAGGGCCACGCTTAAACACTAAACCTCATCAGTGAACGGATTGAAATGAAGGAGATGACTCCTTTAACACCTTTACCATCTTTGCATGGATCATTGCACGATATGCAAATTTTTCTATTGTTATAAAATACACTGACATGTTGACTTCAAATGGATTGTACACAGAGAATGAATTGGCAGATTTAACTGTAATTTTTAATACGTTCTCATGAAAGATGAAGTACTAAAATGGCGTAGAAATTTTACATACTTTAATTGTTATGATATATATTCTCCGTGCGTGGAGTACATCGTAAAAATTTTGATTTTTCTAAATTCTAAACTGGTCGATAGATGTCACTTTCAAAACTTTTTGACTGACCTAGTATATCAAGGACCTAACCTACTGCGTAGCATTTAAGGGACACTGTTATTCCTGAAACATCGAGCCTGTTTAAATCAAACATTTGAACACGATGTCTTGGAATCTTTGAGATGGAAGACACGAGGAATTGAGAATGGCTCTTCATGATGTTTTTTCTGAACTGGCTCTCTGTGGATTGATTTTTGGTTCCAAATCACTCACAGATAAAAAGAAACACTGAATTTTCTGCGTTATCTAATGCACATAAAGGGAATGCTAGATTTGGCAGAACATAATGGGATATTTCATGTAAATTTAAGCCAGATAACGCCTGAATCGAGCCTGTTGTATGAAAGATTGCAAACAATATCGTTGTTTACGCTCCTTTGGCTTGGAATTACACGAGGGGAAATTTTACGCGCTTGTTCAAATTAATTATTTTTTTCTGTGCTGTGCACAATTTGAAGAAGAAGTTCGTTTGGAATTTGTATGGGTAAACATTTTTTTTCTTGAATTTTCATTCACACTTAGATTTTTTTACAGAAATCTGTAAAGTTTTACCGAATTTCGGTAAAATTTTACAGATGTCTGTAAAAAAATACCGGATTTCGGTAAAATTTTACCGAAATCCGTAAAATCTGATTACCGAACGTTCAGCTGTTGAGAATTCGGTAAAACTTTACAGATTTCTGTAAAATAATCTGAGTGTGTAGATATCATTGTTTTACATAAACCAGTCAATTTATTTTACAAAAGTAGGGAAGCGGAACCTATGCTTACCATAGTACATCCCATTCTGCAGTCATCCAACTTCAAACGTAAAAAGATGTTTAATTTTTCCAATCAATGGACGCTGTGACCAAGAATATAAAATCCTGGCAAATAAAATTAGGTATTGAATATAATTAAAAGCTGCAAAAACGTTTCGGAGACTTAAATTTCGTAAAAAAAAGCAGTCAGATTTTCAACACAATTTCTTACCTACACTACACTACACTACAAATTCGTCGTATTGATCTAACCGTACTAAAGAATATACTCGAGCCATTTTGACTCTTATTTGAATGAAATGGGTTTGGCAGTACTTCAATATCACCTTTTTTTGTGGGAGTGTTACAAATCGCCCAAAGTTGAACTATTTTATTTTTCCATAGATTAAATAAATAGTAGCGTACTTCTGATTGTAGATTTTACAATATAAAGGGTGATACGGTCAAAATTTGTTCAAGGGAAAACGCGTGTAAATCGGTGAAATCGTTTATTTAAAAAATCAAATTAAATTTCTTTTTCAAGTTCAATTAGTATAAAATTCAGGAAAAATATTCAGTTGAGCTTCCGCTTTTCCAAATCCGAATTGCCGGGCCTTACGCTTGACCCCTGCCATCAGATTTTGTACAGCCACCTTGTCCACCTTCTTCGCCGCAGAAAGCCAGTTTGCCTTGAACTGCTGCTCGTCCTTAGCAGTTTTTTTAGTCTTCTTTAGGTTCCGCTTGACAATAGCCCAGTATTTCTCAATTGGGCGGAGCTCTGGCGTGTTGGGAGGGTTCTTGTTCTTGGGAACCACCTGCACGTTGTTGGCGGCGTACCACTCCATGGCCTTTTTACCGTAATGGCAAGATGCCAAATCTGGCCAAAACAGTACGGAACAACCGTGTTTCTTCAGGAAAGGCAGCAGACGTTTATTCAAACACTCTTTAACGTAAATTTCTTGGTTGACAGTCCCGGAAGCTATGAAAATGCTGCTTTTCAAGCCACAGGTACAGATGGCTTGCCAAACCAGATATTTCTTTGCGAACTTTGACAGTTTCGTGTGCTTGAAAATATCTGCTACTTTTCCCCTTCCTTTTGCCGTATAAAACTCCTGTCCCGGAAGCTGCTTGTAGTCGGCTTTGACGTAGGTTTCGTCGTCCATTACCACGCAGTCAAACTTCGTCAGCATCGTCGTGTACAGCCTCCGGGATCGCGCTTTGGCCGTCGTATTTTGTTTATCATCGCGATTTGGAGTCACTACCTTCTTGTAAGTCGATAGTCCGGCTCGTTTTTTGGCTCGATGCACGGTTGTAGACGATACACCCAGCTTATTTGCGGCATCTTGGAGAGATAGGTTAGGGTTTCGCTTGAAACTACCGGTAACTCTCTTTGTCGTCTCAGCGGCTTCCGGTTTTCGATTTCCCCCCGATCCAGACTTCCTGGCTGTCGACAAACGTTCCCCAAACACTTTAATTACATTTGTAACGGTTGATTTGGCAACTTTTAGCGATTTTGCCAACTTTGCGTGCGAGTACCTCGGATTTTCGCGATGCGCGAGCAAAATTTTGATACGCTGCTCTTCTTGCTTGGACGGCATTTTGACAACGGAAGAGTGAATTCCAAAATCAAAATAGGAGCAACATTCTACACCTTCAAAATGAGGGGTGTTCAGGTTTTTTAAATGCAAAATTGAAAGAAATACGTCAAGTTGATATTGACCAAATTTTGACCGTATCGCCCTTTATACCGAGAAATAAAATTCCGGTAAACTTGTTTGTATTTTTTTCTTGATTAAAATCAGTACGATTAACATATGTACACAGACGGGATTAAGGTTTTTCGTGATATTATGAAAAAAGGTACATAGCAGTTACAATTTTTCCGTATTAATTTGGAAGAATATTAACAAAATCGAATGTTTTATGTGTTGCTAAACGATTAACAGTAAATGAACGAATAAATTGTAAATAATTTGTTGTACTCAGTGTTCGGTATTCTGTGCATATTCACCGATTACCACTGGAGGTTACTTCCGATTACACAACTTCCGGTTACACCGATTTCCACTGCTTATTGAGCTCAAGATAGGTTCTGCTTTCCTATGTTAGTCCCAAACATCATCTGTTGGCTCTTTGTGTAAATACAGCGGATCTGGCAATAACGGAATTGCATCCGTGGGCGGTCAATCATGCTCATGCTCATAAGCAATATTCGGCAAAGATGGTGTTTGCTTCGTATCCGGATGGTACAAGAAGGCGTGGAGCACAGTGAGCTAGATGAGCGGATCAGGTAAACCAAGACATGGAGAGCGCGGGCACAACCGCGGATGGAAACAAGTCACCATGAACCGGGTGAATCGGCGTAGAATTGTTGACGAGTTCCTATCATTGTTATTGATGTAGTACCAAAAAATATATGTAATTTATGTTGGCAATACCAAATGCATTTCATGATGACAGGGGCATGGGAGGAGTTTGTCGAGAGGAGGTGCAATTTTGACATAGGTAATTTTTTTATTATTATTTTTTATTATTATTCAACGTTGATTCCGGATGTGGTTTTTAAAATGCCGTTGCAGGTCTTCCCCATAGCTTCCAACTATTTCTCTACGGAAGAGACATATTATGCTCGACTTTTCAAGCTAAACGTGAATAGATAAGTAAATTAATTTGCACCTAATAAAAATATTGTGGAGTCTTACATTCTCCTCCTGCATTTTATCGAGAAGTTGCTCCATTTCCACCGCCTACTTACCGTTCCACAAACAACATACGACTTTCTCCACTTGCGAATGAAAACAATATAGCGCATGGCGGTTGGCAGATAAAAAGCCAAGCCTCGGCTTACAATACAGCTAAACCGAACCGTAGCATGATAATCAGCTGAGATCGGTTGAAGTTTGGTTAACGTTTGTGCTCGGCTTCTAGTGTTGCCGAGAATCGGTTTAATAATCAAGTTACCCGGAATTTCAGTTTCAAGAGATGCTGAGACAGGTCATCGTTCGACTTTTTGGCGAGTTATCAGGTAAATATGAAAATGCCGAGTGAATTTAACTAAATGTTTAACCGAGCCCGTGAATAACTTCTAAGTGCGTATGCCAAAGTGATGATGTGATGAAATAAGAATCCACCATCAGTGCAGGGATTACCTATGGCTGCAGGACTATTCTCAACAGGGTGTTCTAAGGGCAGGGCCTACGTGATTACTTGTTGCAGCAGGGTCAGTCGGTCTAAGTGAGGACCTTCGGAAGACTATGGCCAAGTGTCTCCACACGACAAGGAACTTGCGACTCCGCAAACCCTTGTCAATTCAACAAATCCTTCTAATGCCCGAAACATACCTCTCAATTGTCGAAAAAAATGCGTCAAAGTCTGCTACAATCCATTTTTATATTTTTGCAATAATGGCACGCGCGTTGTTTACTGGACAATTTTTTTCCTTTTGTCACAACTATTTAGATAAGCAGATGATTATATTTTTGTTTATATGGCCTGACTTGCTTACTAGTGTTTAACATCAACTTTTGCTAACGAAAATAAAAAAGTTTTGTCCAGATAAAATCCGGAATCACTTATTCCGTGCAGCGGCACGGAGAGTGACCGCTTCAAGATTACTTTTACAGCGGTTTGTTAACCTAGGCGCCCACTTTCTATGGTATAAAGTTCACGGTGTTTTGCGTAGTGAGTCAAAAGTTATTCCAGATGAAAGCCGAGAGGAGAGAAAAAATTCTGCACACCCACGTTGATAATCCAAAGTGGTCTGCAATAGAAATCGCAAAAACGTTGAAAATTGCCAAATCAACCGTGTATGATGTGCTAAAACGTTTCAGGGAGCGAAAGAGCGTGGATCGAGTGTCTCAAGGTAAGCGTCGTAGTGAAACAACGTAGTGACCGCAAGCTGAACCAGAAGGTGTTAAGAACAGATTTTACGAAGCATCAGGTTTTGACGAAGTACCAAGGATGCCTGCTCATCGACGATGAAACCTACGTCAAAATGGATTTCGGACAGCTTCCTGGCCAAAAAATCTACATGGCGATGGCTTTTATGGACAAATTTGCCAAGAAAAAAAACTAATAATTTTGCAAGGGATATGCAGCTGCGGAGCAAAGACCAAAGTGTTCGTGATGAATAAGACGATAGACTGTTCAAGAAAGGATGCCTCAAAAACCGCGTACTACCTTTCATTAAAACCCATAAAGGTCCCGTGAAGTTTCGGCCAGATTTATCGAGTTGCCACTACAACCGGGAAGTCATCCAGTGGTTTCGCGATAATAAGGTAGATTTCATCGATAAAAACATGAATCCACTCAACTGCCCGCAGTACCATCGAGAGATTTTGGGCAACTATGAAGCGGAAGCTTAAGAAAAGTGGAAAAACGGCTCAGGACGCGACTCAGATGACGAAAATGTGGAAAGGAAGTTGACTCCGGAGGTGTGCAGCGTTTGATGTGTGCAATAAAAAAGAAAGTGCCAATTTTCAATCGAACCGAAGAGAAATGATTGGTTTTGGTATGTTTTCCAAAAACAGTGAATTGCCTTTGTTTTGATGAATTAAACTTATTCTTACGTCAATTCGGTACCGAGATACAGATGATTGTATTATTCCGGATTCTACAGTCTCGACAGTCGAGCACTCGACACTGAAGAAGTCTGTAAGTAGCAGACAAAATAGGCCTATCTGTCAAAAGATAAGCTCGTAGTAGAATTCAAAGGAATTTGCTCGCGTTTAAAGGGTGTCCACGATGAAATTGCCACACTATGAAATTGCTCTAACTTTTTAACCATTGGGTAGAATTTAATGAAAATTTGGGTGGATTTAGTTCATAGCGTATTATTTACATTCTGCAAGTTTTAAAGTCCTGTGATCAAAACTCGCGGAAATGGAGTCGAAAGAACAGCTCGTGCGTGATAAAATCTTGCGCATTCATCACGAGAACAAGGATCTCTCGCATCGTTCCATCGCTAAAACGTTGGGAATCGCGAATTCCACGGTGTCGCGTGTGATTAAGCGGTTCGAGGAACGGTTGACCACCGATCGGAAGCCCAGAAGTGAAGGAAAAAGTATTCCGTACAACACCAAAAATCACAACCGCGTAGTTGGGGCCTTCAACCGAAATCCGAACGCCTCCGTTCGGGATGTGGCTAAGAAGCTGCACCTAAGCCGAAGTTTTGTCCAGAAGGCCAAAACTAAGGCTGGGCTTCGAACGTTCAAGGTACAAAAGGCCCCTAATCGCGACGAGAAGCAGAACAAGTCCGCCAAAACCCGTGCCAGGAAGTTGTACGTCAACATGCTGACGAAAGTTGAATGCTGCATCATGGACGACGAAACATATGTGAAGGCCGACTTCAAACAGATCCCCGGCAACCTGTTTTTCACGGCCAAGGATAAGTTCAGCGTTCCGGAGCATGTTCGCACTCAGAATATGTCCAAATTTGCGAAGAAATTCCTGGTTTGGCAAGCCATCTGCACGTGCGGGAATCGGAGTGCACCTTTCGTGACCCAGGACACGATGAACGGACAGGTGTACATAAAAGAGTGCCTCCAGAAGCGGCTGCTTCCTCTCCTGAAGGCCCACAACGTCCCAACAATCTTCTGGCCGGATTTGGCCTCATGCCACTACTCCAAGGACGTGCTGAAGTGGTATGCGGACAATAAGGTAAATTTCGTGCCGAAAATGTTCAACCCTCCCAACACTCCGGAGCTCCGCCCCATCGAGAAGTACTGGGCGATTATGAAGCAGCACCTTCTTTAACGACCTAAGGTAGTGAAGACAATCGAGGAACTGAAGAAAGTATGGGTTTACATGCAAAAAACTGTTGATTCACAGGTTGTGCAGAATCTTATGGCCGGGGTTAAGGCCAAGGTGCGGGCATTTGCGTATGGACTGTAAATAAAATACGAATAAAATGGTAAAATGAAGTTTAATAGTTATTTCTCAATCCCTGAAAATTTGATGGCATTCGGATGAAAACTCGAATTTTGCGAATCAATTTTGTGTGTGGCAATTTCATCATGGACACCCTTTACTAGCGAAAATTTGAATAAGTGTTTTAATGTTTTATTTTCTATTTTTTTAAAAGTGATCAAATGAAGTGTTAATTTTAAACTCTCCTAGTTTTCCAATCACAATCGTTCTACTAATACGCTCAAAAAAGTTTTTTTTAAAAATAGTGTTTAAAAAAAGTTAAAGTACATTTTTGTTCTGCTCACCAAACAGGGCATTCTGTTCAACTATTCATTCCGACTATTAATTTCCTGTTTCCTTTGATATCTACTGAAGGCTACGTGGGTACCCCGTGTACTCTTAAGGTAGATACCAAATCCTCCCTATCACCAAAGGTTGCATGGACGTGGCCAGGTGAGCGATCGAGAAGTGTCTCCGTGGAGATTATTGCGTGAAGAAACGTTTCAGTAACTGGTTTCGTTTCATGGTGGCATGCAATGTCTTCTACGAATTATTTCTCATCGTAGCTCCATCCACGAGGTGGGCAAACGTCAATACTGATGCTAATTTGCGAATTCTTCTCTTAGAGTTCGGGCAAAAGTTCGCATTGTACGGGGCAAACGGTCGCACCTTCTTTATACCGAATTTCTGACAAGCCATGCATTAAGTATGTATTTAGGTGTATTTTTACCGAATGTTCCTTCCTTCTTGTCACCAGATGTAATATGACAAGTAACACTCCATCACTGAAACAGCAAACTGCACAAAATTAAGTTGTTGCATCATTCAAATATCCGTACGAAATTCTACTAAATATGAAAAAAATATTAAAATATTACATAATAAAGTTTGTTCTACTGTTGCTAAACGAAAACCCAAATACCTACTTAACAACAATTTAAAACACTTTCTTCGTCAGGTAGCAGAATTCATGTGAAATTTTGCTCCGTAGCTACTGCGAACATAAAAAATATAAATAAAGAATGTAAATGAATCGACAACCTTAAAACTGATTGTTCATGATAGCTGCACTTAAACCAGTCATTCGTTGAAGACAACATCCTAATGTGTCTATTTCTTTTTTCGCCGCACAATAACCACCTTCACATGAGAGCCTTGCGAATACATGCTCGAATGGAAAACCTATGATGTATCCTTTGGGTCTGCTTTTGAACGACCGGTTATTTTTCTTTTTGTCGGGACTTGCGGTTCTACTGACTGAGTTCATCCAGAGGGGAAAGAACGAGCAGCGCTGGCAGGCTGCACAAATCTCAAGAAGTCTCGACACGTGATGGCATCTTGTGCCACATATCAGAATAAGTCCGGAAACTCTCTCCCACTCCCTCTCCAGCTGGCTTTTTGTGGGAAATGTTTACGTTTTATGAATTCCACTTCATCAGAATTGCGCCTCCCTCCCCCGACTTGGAGCATCTGCTTCCTGCCATTCCCTAGATCCAGTTTTGCGGTATGGAGCAATGTTTGGACAAAAAGGCTAAATTTCGCATTCAAAGCACGTAGCAATAGATCAAAAGCTCATCTTAAATGCTGCTGCTGTTGGAGTTCTACCGCTATCGCACCATAAGCGCAACGAATGAAGACACTCTGCATTCATAGAATGATGGTTGGAAAGTGGTTTTTTTGTTGACCCCGCGTTCATCCGCCTGGCGCATCGTAATCACACTACTGTCTGGCAAGAAGGGCAGGAATAGCAATGGCATGTTTTGATAGTGCCACCCCCTCAACTTACGTTGGCAGATATGCCGCGAACATGAGCAGACAGTGGCTGAAGGCAGTTTTTGTTTGTCTCGAAGGGTTATCTCTTATGGTTTCATGGTGTGTTGAACAGCTTAGCCTATATTAGGTGGTCTTTGCGGATTTACTTGCAACTTTCTAATGCTTCCTGGAGTATTGTGCCGTTAATGCGGATTTGTTATATCCATCATGCGACAATAAAATCACTACCAGGTTGTGCCAGCAAGAATGGTTTTAAAGTTTAAGAAGATGGGTTAGTTATTATCTCATTGAGGTTCAATTAGTAACAACTAGGATTCTGATCCATGAACAAGTATTCATTGGTAACCTAACCATTACTTTAAAATTTGAGGCTTTGTTATTGATTTAAAGAACCAAGCACCGTTTTTTTTTGGTTTTGGTGAATCTTTTGCTATAAAAAAGCTCTAAAAAATAACTTAATAGTTAACCGCTACAGGTGAAAATAATTTGAAAATTCAAATTGAAAATTGCCTCAGAAAGGTCTCGACTGAATACAGGTATATAAGACTGTTGACATTTGGCAATAGTGCGCATTAGTGACTTTATAGATGAGGGGCTGTTCAGGAACTACGTTTAATAACAGATATATTAACGCTTTACTCTCCCCACATATTCTCACAATCATTATTTTAGTATGAGATTTCATAAAGAACATTTAATTGAAATTATAGCTTTTTTGTGTATACTCAATGATCGTTTTATCGAGGGCTGCAAAATGGTGAGTCGACAAATGTGATGGAGCGTGCGTCCCCGCAACATAGCTCTGGTCCTCACAAGTTCCTACCTCATGCTTCCACGGGTCAACAGATGACAAAGACCGCAAGCTAAGGGTTGCGTACTTAGCTGGTAGTGCAGCCTGGGCACTGTTGTCCTTCTGACTTCAGCTAGATTGAGGAGGTGCGTGCCGAGCGTCTGTCCACCAAGGAGGTGCGGCTCAAACAGCGGCTGAGTAAGAAACGCTGTATCTCGTCAGCTATACCTTAGAAGGCAGTCCCACCAACGCAATGTAGCCAGCGCGGTAAGATAGCATGCTGAAGTCTTACCCTACCACGAAAAATGTAAGTATTCTTTATTTTGTGAGATTTTTCCTCATTTTATTGCCCACAACTATTTAATAAGGAACAGTAGAAATTTGCAATATCCCAGTACATCTACTAGTGCAAATAAATACAAAAATAAATGTGTTAATTGAATCTAAAGTTCAGTATAGCCGTGAAATTTTCATTTTGTCTTAACTTTTTATAAATCATTTATGCTAAAAATGTCTACTGTTCCTTTAACAACTATATAACGGGGATCCCCTGTGGGGGTAGCCAAAGGCAGTCGAAGGATTTGTTGACTGGACAAGGGTTCGTGGAGTCGCCAGTCCCTTGTCATGCGAAGACACGCGGCCTTCTGGCCGTAGTCTTCCGAAGGCCCTCACTGAGATCGGCGGACCCTGCTACAAGAAGCCATCACGTAGGTTATTCTCTCTGAACAACCTGCTGAGAATAGTCCTGTAGCCATAGGTAATCCTTGCACTGATGGTGGGTTCTTATTACACATCACATCACATCACACTCAATGATCGTTTTATCGATATCTCTTGTTATTTAGACTTAGAGGTGTTTAGTTTATCGATCATAAGGCACTTCAACCAAAACTATTCCGGTTGAATTCTGGATGTTCGTTTCCATTTCTCTTGCTGGCCTACATTTCTTGTTTTCATGTATCTTGCCTTCTGATTCAAATGGGCTTCAAATGGTGAGTTGACAATTTCTAAGGAGGGTGCGAACGACCTCTGGTCCTCACAAGTTCCTACCTCACGCCTCCACGAGTCATATGATCACAAAAGACTGCCAGCTGAAACATGGAGACGCTGGTTGGCGTAGCCTGGGCAATGTTGTCAATCCGACAATAGCGAAGTAAGGGGGTGCGACCGGTACATCATATCATAATTATCCACTCTCATATCTTTCAGGTCTTCCAGGTCGCCAGGTATTATAAAATAATTTAAAATTTAAAATTCTTTTTTTTTCATGGCGGTCATACATTGCCTAAATTTTCTGGTTCATAATGGATGCGCAAGTTTGTCTACAATTGCAACAAAACAGCAGTCGGCACACATGTAATTTTCAGTTCATATTACAATAAACCTTCACTATATATTTCATCTTATAGGACATTGTTTATTCATAGCCATTATCATTCATCTGTATCACCTTTATCATCATTATTATCATTTTTATCATTACTTGTGTTTTCGTGATTTATATTCTAACATAAATATATGTTTTTTACAATTTCACTTTAAAGGTTATATATACTTTTAATTATTTTGTCCTTTATGTCGAATTATCATTATGATTGAGAAGTATTTAGTTCCTTGATAAAAAGAAGCTGCAACGGAATCTATGGTAGGATTTTGTACTCATTATCTAATGTGTTTTTCATTTCCTGTTTGCGAATAGACCTTCTTCCAAATCTGAGCTGGTTTGATTCGTTTAGCGCTGTTTGCCATTCGGCTAGTGTCTGATGTTACAGTTCAATTTTTGGCATTACTGTACCATAACTCACAATATCATTATATTTGATGATATTGTTTTATCGATTTTACTTCATAGATGATTTAAACATTGCTTATTGTTTATGTCCATTTGTTTAAGAGAGTTTAAGACATATGTCCATTTGTCTTAAACTCTTTCAGTAAATCTTCCTGCTTTCCAACACAGGAGCAATAAATACATAGGCCAGCAAAAATAATAAGCCGGATTCATGTTATAAAATCAACATCAAGCTGCAAATAGTGACCATGGCAACAGTAAATTAAAATGTATAAATGTTAGTTCTGTAAAATTTAACAAACTTTTTCAGGATACCAAAAATCAAGATTTTGGTGAAATGCTGCTATCAGTGAAAACGAACGAAAAAGCGCTCAAGCGCGAACCACGGAGCTCTACACTAAAACACTTGACTACATTTCTTGCATTTCAGGATCAACCGAATGGAGATCGTATATAATAGATATGAATGATTGTATTATTTTTCATTTACATAAATATATACACTATTATATATATATATTTCATGGAAACGGGAGGGACCATCAGGGCACCCGATTGAAGCACCCTGGATGGGGAGAGTGGAAATGCCAACTCCCCATTGCTAACAGTTTGTGAATAAAAGGGCGGCTCTTCTCCCCGCCCATTGGGGCATCCTTATGTTAGATAGCTTGCTCTTGTGGCCAATTGTTCAATCTTGTGGTTGGAAGGAGATTTTTATATCCCTGTGGATACGTATAAGTGATGTTGCCTATCGATCCATCAAACCCCTTTTTGACACCTTCATACAATGGCATGACTAGGATAATCAGTGGTTATTAAAGGTTGATCAAGTCTAACAGAGAGAGAGCCTATTGCTGTCGGACGTAGTTTCCGTGCTACAATGGGTGGTAGTACATATCATACATCACATCATACATCATCATCTTGCCTTCTGATTCAAATTTCTACAACATTTGTGAAATCCGAATCCGACGTTCTCGCACGCCAAGTTGGCAAAATTGCTGGCTGTGGTTAAAATCGACCGTGACAAACGTTTTAGAAGCGTCTGTTGACCATCAATAAGCCTGGAAGCGGCGGCAATCGTAATCTGGACGGGGCAGCGTGGACAAAGAAAGCGGCGGCGGAATATAAGCGGAATCCTAACCTCTCCATTCCATCTGGTGATGGTGAAGATTACAATCAAAACACGTCGGCAAAGCAGCGGTCCCGGAAGCTTTATACGAATATGCCCACAGAGTTCGACTATGTTGACATGGACGACGAAACTTATGTGAAGGTGGATTTCAAGCAGCATCCTGGACAGGAGTTTTATACCGCATCAGGAAAAGGGACGGTGCCCGAAATTTTCAAAACCATCAAACTATCGAGGTTCCCGAAAAAATATCTCGTCCGGCAGGCCATATGCACGTGTGGTTAAAAAAGTAATATTTTTATCACTACGGGAACCATCAATCAAGAGATCTACGTCCAGGAGTGTCTGGAAAAGCGGCTGCTACCATTCCTAAAGCAGAATAGACCTGTGCTGTTCTGGCCTGTCTTAGCGAGCTGCCACTATGGGAAAAAGGCAATCCAGCGGTACGATACGAACAACGTGGTTGTGGTACCCAAATACCACAACTCTCCCAACAGCCCAGAACTCCGCCCGATCGAACTGTATTGGGCTTTGGTCAAACGGAATCTAAAAAAAAACTAATATATCCATGGAAAACGAGCAGCAGTTGAAATCTAACTGGAATTCGGCGGCGAATTAGGTCGATGAGACCACTGTTCAGAATTTTATGGAAGGGGTTAAGCGGAAGGCATGGCGGTTCGAATTTGGCAAACCAAAAGATTGAACGAAAGCTCACATACTTCAAGAGTTAAGACAACAAATTGAATTTATTGTTACATATTAGGCTTAGTCAAGTGACACATACCCTATGTAGTTTTGTTCTGAAAGATATATCGAGTAGAAACTGAGATTTTCATCATAAAAATAGCAAAGCGATGGCTATAATTGTAAATCGTGTCCAGCATCTCCTAAAACGCCCTAAAACATTATGAGCACAATTCTTTACCTGTACTATTTCAATTTATCTCTTTTCTTTAATTTTTTTTTTGTATTTTCCGTCGGCCATTTCCTCACATGGTGACAATCACCGCCGCCAGGAAGACGACTCCACCACCTGGACCCTACCTAACGACTCATGAATATGAGCCGGGACTAACGGCTTTACTTCCCTTCCAAAGGAAGACGTGGCCAGATTTTTTCGCCTCAGAAAAACCAGCGACGTCGACTGGGGTTGAACCCAGACCCACTGGAGTGCCAAGTCGCAGTCACGCTTACCACTACACCACCGACGCCAGCATCAATTTATCTCCTCATCGTAGAAAATTTCCTTTCCGCACACTTCGTTTACCCTACCTCTGAGCATGAGCATGAGCATGAGCATGATTGACCGCCCGAGGCTGCTACTCCGTTATTGCCAGATCAGCTGTCATTACACAGAAAACCAACAGATAATGCTTGCGACAAACATACATTTTCAATGTGTAAAAACTGGTGATCCCAAACTAAGGCAATACCGGCGCCGGCCCCGCCCGAATGCAGGTCAAGTAAGGAAAGGGTAGGAATATGTTGACGTGATACTCGCTTTATTGAAAGCCGTGGAATCCACTGCACTTCCACGAGAAATCACTTGGATTTCGGATAACAGGATTGGGTACCCGGCAGGACCGAATAGTTTGATAACTGGACTTGGTTTCAGGAGCCCAGATTAAAAGGTAAAATACCTGAAGATAATACCATAAAATTGTTTCCACAATATTATGCGAATACCAAATTGAGGTAAGACAATACCAAAATAGTACCTCTAAGGTATTCCCAGGTATCCAAAATAACATGTTTTGGAATTCGTGAGATATTTTGCTTGCAATTCTTAGGTATTTTGCTTAGGTATTTTACCTCTTAATACCAGGGCCAGTTATCAAGATCAAAATTAGGTATTCATATGCTGTTGTCTCCTGCTCGGGTAGCAGCAGATTTCGTAACAGTATGGATGCCATTGGGACCACTCACAAAGTGTGATTGTGGTTTTTCATAGGGAAACTAGGAGATATTTTACAATGCTTGAAAGCCGATTTGGACCGATTCAACCAACAGTAAGGATGCTGTTTGGGCCACTCACAGAGTGTGATTCATCTTAACGTCTAAGAGCCAACTTGGACCGATCTACACCAACAGTACGGATGCCGCTGGAGTAACTTACAAATTAGGACATGGGTTTGTTTGATTCAAGATTGGGTGGCCCGACGAGCATGGCGAACGAATAATTTGAATCATAATTAATAATGTACCTCACCACCGACCCATCTTACCCGGCGAACCACGACTTCTCGTGCTCACTCGATCACTAACAATAGGCAACCGAAACAATAGACAAAACGTTACGCCCGATAACAAAATATTACGGAAAAACGTATCGACACAACCGATTCATCCGATTCAACTCAGCAAACCTTTTTAAAATTGGACATATAGATTCAATGGGTAACAATTACCTGTCTTTGTCCAGGTCGTTGAGAGCATTTACTACCTCACGAGTTGCCTGTACCTAACTTCACAGGCGTCCGTCAAGCCTCTGGTACACCAATTCATCTCCATGCCCAACCGAAGCACCACTACCTAAAAAGTTTTGAAAAATAGAGAGATATTAGATATTGTCTTCAAAATTTGGTAGAAATAAATTATTTGTTGCTTGAAAAGCTATAAGTAGAATCTTTGTTATCCCCCGAATATTCGAAGAGCATAACCATATTCGATGCAAAGAGTTATTGTTGCTGGTTGTCGATGACAACTTTGTGGACACTATTGGCTGAAATTAGCATGAATGAGAATAGTGAGAACATTTGATTGAATAAACGGCTACAATACTCAGTTATTTATTAAGCTGAAGCTCATTCGAGCTATATCTGATGAACTTAGTCGGTGAATCAACCCTCTCAGACTTATCGCTTATACGCTATTATGACAAATTTACAAGCTCACAACTGCATGATAGTTTGTGATTTGAAAAGTGTAAAGATTCATGAACAAAAAGTCCAGGTACCGATGCAACACGGCATCAAAACTTTGGATTTGGAAACCTGTGTCGCTTAACAAATCCTCAAACAAATGTGCAAAAGGACGTTGGTCAATATTTTGCGTCAATCAGTGGGCACGTGTGCTCAACTTCAAGTTCCCCTTCTTTCAAATTCACCTTTCGTTCAATTTACCCATTGAGTTGGACACATCACAATAGAAAATATTGTGATGGAGCACGGACGTAAGGTTACTAGATGTATAAAAAATACTCTACAACACATTCAGGATTATATCTGAAAAATCAAACTTTGGCCAACACCCACCTGCACACTTTGTTAACCTTACTTCTACGGACGAACAAAATATTCCATCAATTACTATTAACAAGAATATTACTTTGAACAAGAGAAACGACCACGAACAAACGTGCACACTTCTACTTCATAGGGTTGTCCCGGACAGAATGAAGTTCTTGAGTCCTCAGATTGCCTTTTTCCGTGACCCTTCGTGTCCTATCGTGAAACTGAACATTCAATAATACTTTTCGTTGACCAGCTGTCTCTTTCCTTTTTAACCATAATTCAAATGGGCCCGCCTTAGGGAATTGCAGAATGCTAGTGTTTTCTTACTGCTTACCTTATGGAATTTAAACTCTCCCTAGATCCAATAAATTATGTTCAAAATTATTCAAATTTCCTGATCGCAACAAAGCATTTGATTCGTATAAATGGTGCCTAAAATGAATTTATCTTTTACGTGGTGGCGAGATGTTTGAAGTGTATCGGAGTGTGTTTTTGAAAGGGTATTAACACTTGCCCCCTGGAGCACACACACACAAACTGACTTTCAGACTACCATCTGTCACTGTAGTGTCAGTGTCAATTATTTTCTTTTGCTTCATGGGCCCAAAATAGCACATTGAAAGTTGAATCCTAGAATGTACTCATCCTTAAATTTGAGGTTTCTTGAGTTGACTAGCAATTGCCAGAAATCTTAAAAATCTTGGTTTATCTTTAAAAATCTATGATCTTTACATATCATATATAACAAAAACAATCTGCATCAATCTAGATAAATCTGTGCATTTGGAAACCCGCCTGAAAACAAGGAAGTTTGATACGTATTCATTTTCATAACCCAAAAAAAGTATAACACCAACACATTCACAATATCTATGGCGTAGTTGGATGACCGCATCGAGAAGAAAAAGTGTATGAGAATATAATAAACACGGTGTACAACATGCTTATTTACATTGCTCAAAACTAACTTCAATGTGGCATTATGGGATTCAACTACTGGCATTGAAATGGTATATCAATCCAACGCCAAAATGATACTTACGATAAAAATAAATAAATCTTTTATTTTATACTCTGCAAGGAATTTCAATATCAAAGAGAATGACATCAAAACATAAAAAATTGATGCAACATTTTGTGATCATAACAATGTTTTATAGAAAAAAATTATCTAAAGTTAAAAAAAACTCAGGCGGTGGCGTATTCTCAATATAATCTCAAATTTGGTTGCGACAATTTTCAAGAGCCGCCAGTATTCTATTGTATTGTTAGCCAACGTAAAAGAAAACTACCAAAGAATTACAATGTTCACCAGTCTTTTTCTTAGCTAAGTGAATCATGTATATCAGATTTGTTGTTGGATAAATTTCAACTTATTTTCTCTTTTTGGGAGTTTTCAGTTTCAGCTGACTTTGAAATCTGAATGTGGCTTGGATTTTTGGTGTCAGTATGAGATAAGAATTAATTGAGTTTCGTTCATTGTAAAGTAAAAGAAAGGTTCCATTAACGTAATAAAAACTATTTGTCAAACAGTTGTCTTATAAAGTTATGCATTTTCCTTACGTATTCACAATGTGAACTTCACATCACATTTATCCTTCCTTACCTTATGTAACAAGGAGGTAAAAGTTTGCAAACTTCAAGTAGAATTGAATGATGCTCCTCATCTGCTTGATTGGCATGTTGATCTCGTAGAAGTCAATACGACATTACACGACTAGGTAACTCTGAAACACTCTTCCTATCAGCGCAATTCAAACACCTCGTTAGTGGTAATCCGATGCTTTGGCTCCGCATCCATCAAACCACTAACCAGCAATCATCGAAAGGCCACCTGAGGCGTCTTATATTAATTGCGGACAGAGTGCTCAGACAGCTCCTTTGCACCGAATCAGTTACGATGAGTTCCGACGCCTGAACTATGAGCACGTGTGATATGTAAAACGAGCCTCAGCAAGTTTCTCAATTAACAATCACACCCACCGTTCCAGTAGCAAACAGAGCTGTAATTTGAGGCGAACATGGAGTAATCACTAATTGTAAATCGTTTGATGTTGCATAATTAAACGCAATTTTCATCCTCACATGCATTGCAAAGCAGCATAAGGTCTAGCACCTCGTAAGAGGTGCTCAATTTACTTGAAAGTGAATGCATTCAATTGCATTTTGACGATGGGATGTCCTACGGATAATTCATCTTTGAACAATAATCGATCAAATGGCCCGTAGATCCAAAAGCTCAATCATAAATCCCCGCACAATCGAGGTATCATTTCCGGTCCGGTTTATTGGGGGTGAATCAATTGGAACTTCCTTTCTCAAGCCGAACAAAGGTCCACGCTGGGTTCTTCACATTGTTGTTTGAGGGACGCGTTTTGAGTGGGTTGCTTGCCTTGACATGAGAAAAACGAAAACGAGGGAAATGAACTATCATCATATTTCCGGTGCGGTTTTCTGATGAACTGTGATGAAAAATAATGAGCCTTCTAGATCGGAATAAAAGAGGTCGGTGAAACATATTAACTTGAATTGTCATGAAGATAACAAAATTTGCCAAACTGATTCAGGCGAATGAATGATCTTGACTTTATGATACTTGAAAGCCGTTCACCAAACAAAGAAAACCAATGATGTGAAATGGAACAAAGGCTGGATTGCATTGGATTGAATAAGGCAGCATATGCATCGCGAGAACTACATGCAACTACCTACTGTTAGAAATTATTAGCCAATGTTTGCTACACTATTGCATGGACTAGATATTTCAAATAAGTGGTCTCTGTAGACTTAGAGTTTGGTGTTTAGAAAAATTATCAGTAAAACGTGACCGTTAGTGGACTCCCCCATCATTAATGTTTCATACGCTTCAATTCATACAATTATAGGTAAAACGTCCCAAACTTTATTTACATCACTTCGAAGTTCGTCCTACCTGAAACCAAGGAATTGACGCGCAAGTGGATTAGTTTTTTTTTTTTGTATTTATATTTAACATTTAACAGAATCATTCAAATTGATCTCCAATCTCTCGAGTTGGCGTGGGATCAATATAGGAAAAATTAGATTAGTATGGAAACAGTAGCCTTTGTTGATTTTCAAACTAATGGGTTGATTGTGAACGTTAAGCAATTATACATCTGCACAACAGATACATGATAGGAGGAGGAATTTATATATTTTATTATAGCAAAAACGACTTACTACCATATGGTAGGAGCCTATAAATAAAATATATATGATCGCTCCCTCGCCACTTCACCGGAATAAATTATAAAATGCATCTGTCATTGCATTGGCCTTTCAAGTAGGATTTAAAGGCATCATCTCAGGTTTGCTAGTGATAGTTTGAAAAAGTGTTTCAGTTTTTTATTTCCTTGTTTTACTTTGCAGGTTTGTTCTTTTTGTTAAGAGATATATTTTCCACCGGTCTAAACATTTTTGAGACCAGAAACTGACAAAAAAGCTCTGAACCCACCAGTTGCGAAGGAATATCGCCTGTGGAAGAGATGTGCAGAATCAACAAAACATCAAAGAAAAGGTGTACTTGGAGCAAAACAATACATTAAAAAAAACGAAATTCAAAATGAAAAGAAAAAAAAAACAGTGGGGTTGTGTTTAACACAGGAATAGTTGACGTAGAATACTTCAAACCATTCAATTAGTTTCGTTTGTTTCGTAGTGGAACACTACAACGCAAGTAGTCTTGTAAGGGAGGTTGAGTTTGCATAAGCAAGTAAGTAAGTATGTTAGAGCATCATATGATTCGTTTCTTCGAAATTTAGAGATTGTTCAAGGTCTGTTTGCGAATTCAAAATCAATATTTAATGATATTTTTGGGAAGTTATGTTAGACAAATTCAAATCAAACAAAATTTCTCGAAATTGAATTGGTCATCCTGAAAAGGATGGATATGAAAAGTTACGCATTTCAATTTTAACCTTCTCGGTGTAGTTAGACTCGGTCGAAATTTAGCCTGCAAAACTAATTTACAAGACATCACCTTTTATTTTGACTAAAATATATACTGGCACTAATAAATGAATATTTAGCATTGAAAATTCATAAAATTGCCACTAAATTATTAAACACGGTGCCAACGAAAAAATAACAATTCGCTCTTGAAAAATTAAAAATAGCGATATAAAATTGATTATTCACTTGCAATAATTCAAAAGTGACCGGTAAAACTTACAAAAAAAGCAATGGAAATAAGTATAAACGCAAAAATAGGCTGATAGTTTTCCGTCATAATAATAAGTTCTAGCGGTAAACATGTGACAAAAGTCTTCAAATTTTCCAAATCTTTCCAATTGAAACCAAAAAAAATCTTTTAATTTTTTTTCTAATGTTTTGATTTTTTATTGCGATTTTGTGGCAAGAGTTGAAGTGTTTGAAGACTTTTGTCACATGTTTACCGCTAGAACTTATTATTATGATGGAAAACTATTAGCCTATTATTGCGTTTATACTTATTTCCATTGCTTTTTTTGAAAGTTTTACCGGTCACTTTTGAATTATTGCAAGTGAATCAAGTGCGACTTGTTATTTTTTCGTTGGCACCGTGTTTAATAATTTAGTGGAAATTTCACATATTTTCATTGCTATTTTTTTCCATTTTTATTGATGTTTTATTACCCTGCCTTTTATTTTCGTTATTTTCAATAGTTTAAAAATTGTTGACGGATAGTGTTTGATTCATGCGCGGTTGAGTTGCCTACCGATTGATATAAGCTCTATCTCTATTGATATAAATCTCTATCGAGCAGTTATTAAGTTTTAAGCGTTTAATTTGTAACTATATTTCGTGACGGTCACTTATTTTTAGATTTTTAATTGACATCCTACTTTTGCCGTAAGACGCAGTGTATGTCAAAAAATCTTTTACTTCTGATACCTGAACCATGTGAACTAACTCACATTTCTAACTAAATTGTGGATAAACAAAATGATTATTTCAAGTATAATTTTCTTTTTTATTACTGGTCGAAGGGGATCGGATTTTGATGAAACTTAGTTCACGCATAGAATTGATGAATATTTGAACAAAAAACTTAACTGAAAAATAGTATGGCAGGTTTCCCGAAAAACCCCATTTGAAATTTTTCTAATTTTCTAGACATTACTTACCTGAAAAAGAAGCATCGTGAAACATTATTTTTCTCAAATTGAAGAAAAAAACTAAAAAAATGGAAAAATATAACCTGAGAAAATTTGTCTAAACAAATTTTCGCTGTGGAGGAAAACTGCTAAGAAAACCCGGAAAAACTATGTCATCAGAAAATAATGGAAACATAAGGAAAAAAGTGTAATATTACGAAAGACATCAACTTGTCTGTTACCCGTTTGAATAAAAAAAAAGAGCCAATTCATAAGATTTTCTGCCTTCTAGAGGCATCATGAGATAACATATAAAATGAAATTGAGTAGAAACAGCTACTTTAGAATTTTAAATGTTAAAGTCAAAAGAAAGACAAAAATCCGTTAGCGCTCTTTGAAGTAAAATTTGATCAACAAGTTTCATCACAATTTCGTCAGTTCTACCACAGGAAACTTCATCCATTTCCTACCACGGTTGAATGTTCAAGATTTTCGAATTATTAAAAAAAAAAAATCCAAGATCTCTTACAATTTTTGAGAATATCTTTCGATGAAAATTTAACACGATTATATGTTTCTTAGTAAAGATCACGTCTTTGCAACAACGAAAAAGTTTTCCAAATTTTCCAAACTCGCATGATTTTTTTTATGTGTGGAAGTATCTACACGTCACCGAGAAGCAGCTCTGTTGTTTATTGCTGTGTTCATTCTTTCCATAACCGAAACAATAGACAACATCCTGTACCCGATAACAAAATAGTGCGCAACAGAGCATCGACACAACCGTTCACAGCCGATGTAGGCAGCAGATTATTTTTTCGTAAACTATCAATTTGTCCAACTTTATTCTACAAGCTATTACACTACTGCACTCAAAATAAAAAAGCAAGATTGTAAGGGACTGTTCATAAACCACGTAGACCGAAATTTGACACTTTCAAACCCCCCCTCCCCTATAGTAGACTTTCGTAGACTTTTTCCAACCCCCCCCCCCCTCCCCCCCCTCCCTTAAAGTCTACGTAGACTTTATCTAATTCATTTTTTTTTAATTTATGGACAATGCTCTACAATATGTGGCTGTGGTGGTTTGAGGAACGGTTTATGAAATAAAACTCAAACAATCAGGTTATTCAGTTATTCATTTTTATTTTGTTTCATAAAAAATCGGCATAAATAAAAAATAACAACAATCAATTATGCAAATGCTAAGGATGCCCACATCATGGCTGCTTGAATCAATAATTAAAGTTCATCAGCGGAAGCTCCCTAGTAGCACACATTTTGCCATTAAGTTGAGAAGACATAAATGTGCTTTTGTTAGTCATAATCAAGTTGCTGCAACTAATTATGATCGTGGTGTACTACTAGGGTTCTGGTGGAATTGTTTCTTGTGATAGCCATTATTGAGAAAACTCCCAATCTTTCTGAGCGAAACGCCGTTGCCAAGTATTTCCGGACAAAGAAGGTGTCCAATTTCTCGAAGAAGTATTTGATGTGACAGGCCATATGTAGTTGTTGTTGAAAATCTAGAAGTTTCGTGTCTACCGACACTATCAATAAGGATGTGTACGAGAAAGAATGTCTTCAAACGCGGTTGCTACCGTTTATCAAAAGCCACGACTCTGCAGTCTGTTTTGTGACTATGCGAAATCCATCCTGAAATGGTATAAGATACAAAAGGTCAAATACGTGCCAAAATCAGCCAATCCACCAAACTGTCCAGAACTTCGCCCAATAGAGAAGTACTGGGCTCTAGTTAAGCAGAAACTCTTCGAAACTAAGACGAAAGCAAATGGCACCGACGATTTCAAGAGAAGATGGAGAATTGTCACGGCGTGCGTTTCCGAGGGTACCACTGAAAGTTCGAGAATTTAGCAGAAAGAAGGATTAACATCTTAATCAACAGTTTCTAATATAGATATAAATCTATTATTGTGAAATAAACAATCGGTATTTTTAAATAATGTGTAAATTTTGTTCTGCTACTATTATTTCGATGTCCGAAATTTAATGTAGACAGTCTTTAAATGTATAGATGCTAGTATGAAGACAGTCTATATCACGTTATATAGGTTGTAGTTTGGACGGGATGATATGCTCCATTATTTAATTAGCTGCCATATTATACTGATTTGATGTATTCCTTCAATTTTTACAAAGTTCAGGGCTCAAAACTGTGTGTATCTCTGAGCAAACTTTTTGAAATTGGAATGTTAGCATTTAAACTCAATTCAGGACTAAGATAACCAAGAATAAATAAATAAAATTAAGAACGCAACCAGTAGATGCCACAATTTGTACGTGTTCGAATCACTCAGTAAATTAGTTTCTGTGCCCAAATTTTATTCACCACAACGAGTCTATATGCACTACGGTATTCACTACGTGAGGCAACTTTACTTTATTGGTTCTGTTTGTTCAATTCACATAAGATAACTTTACTAGATCAATTCACTTTAATTTCAATTTTAACTATACTATAACGATTTATTTCTAACAACTAATAACTTTAACTTAAATTCTTCCTGGTTCTTGTCTCGTCTATCTGGATAATTTTCCTGGCGGTTTACAAGCGATGCTGAAGATGGCGTCGTGTTGTTCTCTACTACTCCCTTGTGAATTGTTGAAACGGTTTTTATAGAGGGTTCCTCCATCTTCCTTTGGTTACCGGAAGAGTAAATTCGCATTTTCTTAAGGGCGCCATGATCGATGAACGATGTGGTTGATGCTAACGACCAACGCATTCCACATATAGATGGCACGTTACTCGTAATACGAACATACTGGTCCCTTCAGAAATCACATTTCTGATAGTTGAATCGCGTTGAGTTGTTCAATGTAGTGGTGTCCGTGACAGCTGTCAATCGCCTTCCCCAGTTCAGTGGACATCAGCTCAGGATAAATGATGATGATGACGGTGATGATCAGTCGCAGCAGAAAATAAGCATGCAAAGGAAGACCCGGTAGAGGCTTTTGGGAAAATTATATTGTTTGGACAGGTTCTTACCTTGTCCCTAATTAAATAGGGCCTTGTATTTCATTTTAGGTGCAGCGCACAGGAATCATCGATTGGAATATCGATTTCTGCCAGGACAAAGATGAACTGCGGTGAAGTTTGCTGACATGCGATACTTGGTTATAGATGCGTCAGTGCTATTGTGTTGCTAATGAATCATTTGATGACTCTTGTGTTGGCGGCATGGGCAGGATGCATAATTTGGAAATGGGGCGAGTGAAGCGACCAGACGGTGTTTGTACGGTTACTACTCTAGTGATACCATCAGTACCAGGGTGCAAATCAACAATTCTGCCCGTTGGCCAGGACATCGGAGGTGTTATTTCATCTTTGATGAGTACCAGCTGGTTTTTCCTGATGGTTGTAGGAGGACTGCACCATTTGGTACGTGGTTGAAGTAAAGCTAGATACTCTGCTTGCCACCGTTTCCATATTAATTGGAAGATTTTTTGCGTTTGCTCCCATTGTCGTAATCGGTTCAATGGGACATCGGTGATATTTGTGTCCGGAACGGCCTTCAATGAAGATCCAACAAGAAAATGGCCGGGTGTAAGCGGTTCATAGTCGGAAGGATCTTCGCTAAGTGGAACGATGGGACGCGAATTTAGACAGCATTCGATTTGCGCTAGCAGTGTCTCCATGTCATCGTGCGCCAATGTGTGTGTGCCGAGAACACGGGTGAAATGTTTCTGAGCGGACCGAATCGCGGCTTCCCAAAGTCCGCCGAAGTGTGATGCTTTTGGCGGATTAAAATGCCAACGGATTCCAATTTTAGTGCATTCTTGAACAAACGCTTGCTGGTGATTTTTGCTGCAGACCAGTTTCCGTAGCTCGTTGGCAGCTCCGATAAAGTTGCGCCCGTTGTCACTGTATATATCGCTGCACAGACCTCGACGTGACACGAAGCGACGTAGTGCCTGAAGGAACTTTGCTGTGCTTAGATCTACAACAAGCTCCAAATGCACGGCTTTCGTGGAAAAGCATACGAACACTGCCACATATGCCTTTAAAGATGCTGCCTTACGGTGTGTTGGTCGTAGAAAGATTGGTCCCCAGTAGTCAACACCGGATACTGAGAATGGTCGCGATGCTGTGATTCGTGAGGCGGGTAGCTCTGCCATAAATTGCTCCATTACCTGTGGTCGAGCCTTGAAACAAGTGATGCAGTTCCTGTATACGAATTTTGACAAACGTCTGGCCCCTATGATCCAATACCGTTGACGTAGTATGCTGATCATTAGTTGTGGGGCAGCATGTAGGTTGTTAATGTGACATGTGCGAACTAGCAAACCCGAGAGAGGATGAGAGGCTGGTAGAAGAATCTGATGTTTGCTGTCGAAGGTTTGTAATGCTTGCTTGAGTCGACCACCAATGCGCATCAGCTGTTCGTTCGAGATGAAAGGATGAAACCAACGAAGACGTGACCCTTTTGACACAAATGACGATTTCTCGAGCTGTTTCCATTCCTCTGTGAAGGTTTGTTGTTGTACTAAACGAAGTAGTATTGCCTCAGCTGCTCTTTTCTCCTCTATCGTAACGTACGTTGTGTGGTTGGTTGGTAAATTTCGACAATTCTGGATGAATCGGCGACAGTATACGGTGACTCGGAGTAAACGATTGTAGTCGGAGAACATAGCTGAAAGGCGATCGATAAATGTTGCTTCTGATGATGCTGCACATACTGTCTTTCGATGCTTTTCTGCTTCATCGAGTGCTTCGTTATTAGGCGTGCATTCATTCTGCTCAGTGGGCCAGCTAGTTTGTGTATGTTGCAGCCATTTTGGTCCGTGCCACCAGAGGTGGTTATCCAAAATATCATCGGCTGAAATTCCCCGCGAAAGAAGATCGGCTGGATTTTCTTGACCAGCGATGTGAAGCCAATTGCAGTTTTGCGTCGCGTGTTGAATTTTGGACACACGATTCGCTACAAAGGTCGTCCAAGTTGACGGTGTAGCCTTTAACCACTGAAGAACCGTTGTTGAGTCCACCCAGAAAAATGTTGTTCCGGGTAATTCGAGTGATTGCATGACTTTCTGGTACATTTGCGCAGCGAGAAGTGCTCCACAAAGCTCCAATCGGGGAATGCTTTGTTGTTGAAGGGGTGCTACCTTTGATTTGGCCGTGAGAAGGTTAACCTTGAATGCTCCAGAAGTATCTGCTGAGCGAATGTAGCAACATGCGCCGTACGCGTTCTGCGAAGCATCGGAAAAAAAATGGTATTGGACGAAAGCCGCATTTGGTGAGAGGATGTACCGTTCAATTCTTAATTCGTTAAGACGAGGTAACTGTGTCGCATAATTGTACCATCGATCCTTCATCACAGTGGGAAGCTCTTCGTCCCAACTCCAGCCCTTTCCGTTTTCGTCCTTCAGCGTCCAAAGTGCCTGCATGAAGAGTTTCGCCGAGACCACTACTGGGCCTACCAAACCGAGAAGGTTGAAAAAGCGAGCGATCTGCGATAGAGCAATCCTTTTTGTCAGGGAGATTTCAATTGAAGTTTTAGGAAAATCGATACTGTATTTCAGCTTGTCTGGTGCTGGCTCCCAATGCAGGCCAAGTGACTTGATGCTTTGGTTGCGATCAAGGTCGACGGAAGGTTGCAGAGCGCGATTATCCGGTGTTAAATGTCTCAAAACGTCTTCGTTGTTGGATGCCCACTTACGCAGCTGGAATCCACCCTCAGAGAGAAGCATATCAAGTTGGTGGATTAGTTGGTGGCTTCTTCGATATTGTTAGCACCTGATAAAAGATCGTCTACATAAAAGTCTTTGCGCAGAACCTGTGCTGCTATCGGAAAATTTCCTTCTTCATCGTCTGCTAGCTGTTATAGTATTCGAGTCGCTAAAAACGGTGCGCTTGCTGTGCCTAACGTCACCGTCAATAGTTCGAAAGTTTTCAATGGTTGCTCAGGTGCGTTTCTCCAGACGATTCGTTGTAGGGGAGTGTCTCGTTCATCAACAAGCACTTGACGGTACATTTGTTTGGCATCTGCAATTAGCATGATGGGACGGATTCTGGAACGCATGATGATGGATCTCAGGTCCTGTTGCACAGTTGGCCCAACCATGAGTGCATCGTTGAGCGAAGGGCCTTCTGGTGTCTTGCATGATGCATCAAACACAACTCGCAGTTTTGTGGTGGTGCTCTCTGCTCGAACAACACCGTGATGAGGCATGTGGTAACACAATGGCGGAGGAGATTGATAATCATCTACCTGCTTCATGTGACCTAGAGAAAGGTATTCGTCCATAAAGGCAGTATATTGTTGAGCTAACTGTGAATCGCGACCTAGACGATTTTCTAGCATATGAAATCGACGGATTGCAGTGCGACGGTTGTCGCCGAGCGTATTAATAACATTTTGTTTTGTAGGTAATCGTACGATGTATCTTCCCTCGGAATTGCGTTTCACGTTACGCCTGAAATGATTCTCACATGCGAGTTCTTCGACGGAGTGGTTAGGAGTACTGTCGTTTTCTTCGATCAACCAAAACCTTTCAATCAAATGATGTAGTTCGTGAACAGTTGCGACGTTGACGACAAGTGATGGCTTCGGAGCGTAGTTCATAGCCTTTCCAGAAACTATCCAGCCAAGAACTGAGTTGACAAGAGTTGGGAAAGACTGGCCAAGTTGGATTCGACCGGGAACGTTGAATAGTTCGAAGAAGATATCTGCGCCAATTATGATGTCAACGGGATTTCGCTCGTAGAACAAAGGATCGGCTAGTTTCACGCTGGAAGGAATATTCCAGGCAGAAGCGTCGACAGAAGTGGATGGCAAATCGATAGTAATCTTGGGCAATACTAGAAATTCGGTCGACGTGGTAAAGCTGCCAACTCTTGATCGAATGGAAGCAATTATTTTGTAGCGTGAGTATGTTTCCGACTGCCCAATGCCCCGGATTGGAACAGAGATGTTTGTTCGCTGCGCTCTGACGAGTTGTGATAGCGATTCGGTGATGAAACAGCATTCACTGCCGGAGTCGAGAAGTGCCCTTGCTATGTGTTCTGTTCCATTGTCGTCTACTAATGTTACGATTGCTGTAGCCAAAAGTACGCAGTTCGATGCTGCTCGCGAGCTCGCATAGCTTGCAGGTGCGTTGATGGTAGCGGGTGCAGATGTCCTTGGTTGTTCGCGACTTGCAGAGGATGAAGCTTGAAGTGGTTCCGTTGTCCTGGAGTTCACAGCGACAGAATAAGCTCCAGTGCAGAGCTGCGTGTGGTGACGACCTCGGCATTTTCGGCATGTACTAGACGAAGGACAATCTCGTACTTGGTGTCCCGTGCGCAAACAGTTGCGACAGAGGTGATGACGCCGAATTTCCCTTTCTTTCGCTTCCGTGTCGAGTTTCGAAAACTGCTGGCACATATAGAGTGGATGATGTTCAGAACAGACGATGCATTTGCGACTGTACTGCACTTGAATGGCTCCATGGCTGGCTATCGTGCGCTGATTGGGCTTCTTGCATTGTTGAAGTAACGCTGGAGTATCGACAGGTTTGCTTCCTATTGATTGCAAGACAGTTACCCGTCGCTGAATGAATGATGTCAGGTCCTTAAACGAAACATTCAGGTTTGTAGAAGATATTTCCTCCCAGTCTCTTCGAGTTGTTGGGTCTAGGCGGACGGTCAGCATACGGATGAGAATGGTATCCCAAAACTCGGTCCTCTCACCGAGCTGCTTCAACACTTTGACATTTGCTTCGAAACCTTCTACTAGAGAATGTAAATCAGACGCAGACTCACGTTTCAGGGTTCTTACGTCGAACAGAGAATCAAGATAGGTTTGCTTCAAGCGCGCAGGATTGTGGTAATGTTCAATAAGCAAACTCCAAGCCACGGGATAGTTGTCCGCACTGATATTAATCGTTTGAACTAGCTTGAGTGCATCTCCGGTCAAAGATGAACGAAGATAATAAAACTTTTGGATGTTCGACAAATCGCCAGACGAGTGAACCAGCGAGAGAAAGAGGTCGTGGAAGTTTAACCATGAGTCAATTGTTCCACTGAACACAGGAAGCTTGATGTCGGGTAGGCGCACATGTGAGGACGAACCGAGGAATTGAGAGTTTGAAGAAGAAGACGTGTTCATAATGGGAGACGCAGGCGGTTTAATTTTGGATAAAAGCGTGCCCTTTACTCTGTAATACGCAGTCTCGAACTCAGCGCGATCTTTGAACTGCTCTTCAGTGTAGGCGTCGTCGGTGGCCTCAAGTTCCGCTTGAATCGATTGGAATTCCGACCACAGCTTATCAAGGTGCTCCAGACGTACTGGAAGCTGGCATGCATCCCGTTCTTCCTGATACTTTCCGACAAACGTGTCAATTAGGTTGAACGATGAGCGTACGCTTTTCTGCCTAGTTTTCAGCCCCTTGATGCGACGTTCCGTAGACATGGTGAATAGATATAACGGTCTGCAAATCAAAAGACCGCGCAGATCACCAGAGAAAACGTAAAAGAATTTGGAAACTTAATTACCTTTGAAAAGGCAAAATGTGCCTTGTATAATTGTATAATCAGGAACGGTGATGGCGGAGTTTTGCGCCACTTTTCGATTGTTCGTAGATTAAGCGATGGCGGGTCGTTTATAGGATTATTCCTCGTAGCGATGGCGGTTGGGTTCACAGGGAAAGTTCCGGAACGGACGGAGTTCGACGGCCGTGATCCGGTTCGAAGGACCAAATGTTCGAATCACTCAGTAAATTAGTTTCTGTGCCCAAATTTTATTCACCACAACGAGTCTATATGCACTACGGTATTCACTACGTGAGGCAACTTTACTTTATTGGTTCTGTTTGTTCAATTCACATAAGATAACTTTACTAGATCAATTCACTTTAATTTCAATTTTAACTATACTATAACGATTTATTTCTAACAACTAATAACTTTAACTTAAATTCTTCCTGGTTCTTGTCTCGTCTATCTGGATAATTTTCCTGGCGGTTTACAAGCGATGCTGAAGATGGCGTCGTGTTGTTCTCTACTACTCCCTTGTGAATTGTTGAAACGGTTTTTATAGAGGGTTCCTCCATCTTCCTTTGGTTACCGGAAGAGTAAATTCGCATTTTCTTAAGGGCGCCATGATCGATGAACGATGTGGTTGATGCTAACGACCAACGCATTCCACATATAGATGGCACGTTACTCGTAATACGAACAGTACGTTTATGCGTATCATTAATATGTTGAAAATAAACATAATATGATTTTAATTTCAAACATCGATGTCGCTTTGGTTTTAAACATATAATATTTTAGAAAGAAAGCAAGTTTATTTTTGCGGCCAAAGTAAATTAATTTTATGTTTGGATTTACCTGGAATATGTTTATTATGACGTTTTTTTCTCTGCGTTTTGTAGAAAGAAAAAAAGGACTACGTAGACTTTTGGTTTATTTTCGAAGTCCCCCTTAATTGTCTACGTGGTTTATGAACATCCCTAATGTAATTTTTGCATGATTTTGTTTCATTTATCGTAATGGATCGTAACTTGGAGAAAAAAGGAACATTGGGCAAACAAACAACACATGAATTCCTTGACAATTTCAATAGTGTGAGTGAAGTTGTGCTGTGTACTTGTGTTGGTATAAGATTGGAGTCTGGAAATCCAATGACTAACAAAAATAAAAAAACAATCACGATACGCATCCAAGATTCTAACCGAGGCTGCTAGAGTTATGGCTCTAGATTGTAACAATTCAGCCACTTAACCAGATGAAATATATAAATCTACTGTTGGGGCTTCGATTGTCAAGGCACTCGACGATACAGCAATGAAGCAAATGACTCTCACACACATTTGAATGGCTTCGTTTATTTCACAAAGAAGGGCAAACTTGAAGAAAGGAAGATAGGACGACGAGTGAAAATAAAAATAGAACACTTGACAACGGAATTCTAACAGTGGCCAACTGCGTTGCGGCATTCTGTGGTTCTGTCTCACCCATATTGTAAAGTTGTTGACGGGTGAACAAAGACCCAACGGTTACTTCGGCTGTCGTGGCACTAAGCACAATGCGATAAATTTGTTTCGAGGAATCTGTGTGCTCGCAACCGCTTGCACACACTTGCATGACTTCGTTTATATCATAAAACGCTTTGTGGATAATGATGGGCGAAATTGTTTTTTTCTGAATTGCATTTTTGCCACCTTTTTAACTTTTGGGTGTGGTACTCATACCTGCATCAAGTAATTTGAACCTTCTAAAGAGAGCAATTTATACCAATCCATCTAAAGTTACGATTTAGGTGATTTGGTGAAATGAGAGCCTCTTTAGAAGCATTTCGTGCCTTCAGGCAACTTCAGTTTCTTTTTGATTTCCAAGCTTCATCGTTTTGGCACCATCGTTTTGAGCACCGAAGAAGTCTGCACATTGTAGACGAAATACGCGTATCTGTCAATATAAGCATAAATGTAGTTGAATTAAATGGAAAATACTAATTTTCTTCTTCTCTAGGATTCAAGCTACCAATAATTTTTGCCACCTAGGTCTATGCCAATTTTTCCGGTCCGTATTGACATTGTGTATTTACGGCTAGCTTGTAAGGGCTGTATCGAAAATAAATTATCCACGATATTTTTCTTTCAAATCATGTAAAAAATAATGTTTCGTTCAAACAAATTGATGTATCTTTATTAGTACGGGATTGATCTTAAACATTTTGAAAGTCGGATGATATTAATATTATTATTTCTCGAATCTTTATTCTCAAGCTCCAGATCAAGTGTTTCATTACTTTTTTGGACGCCTTAGCCTTAAATTTTGAGCCTTTGCCCATATTCTCAGCTGCTTTACCAATCTTTATGAAGACTCTCTTCACAGTCGCACAATGGCGACAAAACTTCTTGCGTTGCTTCTGTTTTGCACTTAGTTTGGTGATTTTTTGTTTCTTGTAGGTCCTAAGGTTGTTCCGTTTCTTGAAACGTTGAATCATTCCGACACTGGATTCCGCCTTTCACAGTTCATCCAAAAAAACTGTATTCCCCAAACTTAGTTATGAAGAATTTTACACTCGTGTGATGAATTCCAAAGCGTTTCGCTAATTGTCGCATAGTTACACCTATTTTTTACTTAACCATGTTTCCATTACCTTAGTTTTCATGACTTTTTTAATACGCAATATTTTGAAAACGAAGAATTTAAACCATGCAAACAAGTAAATACACGATGACATTCAAACGCACAGCATGCTATGATGAACACATTGAAACCATCACGATTATACAAGATAACGAAAATTGCGTGGGAAAGCTTATTCTTGATACATTCCTTGAAGCTTGCATCAACTCCTTTCTTTGTCTTGTTGGAGGACCATCGTGCACAGCACTGATTAGAGTTCCACGCTGGCACGAGAACGCTGATAAGCAAGACGCTCGGATATGCTTAATGCTTCGAAAGAGGAGCCTCCTTCCCTTCAGTACACGACCTAGTTCCCACCGAGGTTGGTGAACCGATATTCTTGCGGGGAGGGAGGAATGGAAGTTACTGGATAAGAGACTAAGGACCACCGGGTGCAGGTCTATTTTATACCTGTAGGCATGGAAATTTGTATAGTTTCGAACTTTCCCAATTTTTGTTCCCTGAATTAGTCGCGTTGCGAAAACTGATTGACGTATGTGACTCAATCAGTATGTTGTCACTACACTGGGAATATGTGAACGAACTGGCGCTATCATTTTAGGAATGATTTGTGTTAAAATATTTTCGTTTGATAATATGTGTAATTTCCGCACAAAATAAAAACGTATGTGTGATTTTATAATAACTCTGGATCGTTACTTTCTACAATGGTTTTTCTTTTGTGTAGAAGTACTTGAAAGACAAAACATTTATCTTCAAACTATGCCGTATCCTGTCAGTTTAAACGTAATTTCCTCTTGCATAGCTATAGATCAACATCCTTGTGCATACGGTAGCACTGAGAATAACTCAAGCATGCCCCATTCTTGATTAAAAAGGGTATTACCTTCCATCAGGACATGCTGTTTATCCTAGATTTATACTTGGTGTTTTTAATTGTCTAGATAAGTCTCGTTTTTGGTAAAATTTCTGTTTCATTTGTATGAGTACAAAAAATCTTGCCTCCAAAAACCCCCATATGCCAATTTTGGTTCCATTTGCTTGATTAGGTCGCGATTCATGCAGAAATTTGTGTTTAATTTGTTTGGGAGCTCCTCAATATCAGACAGGTAGGAGTCTCTAACCATCATAAGAACCTTCTTCGGCATCAAAAACCCCTGCATAAAATTGGTTCATAGCAGTAGGGATAATTCTCATGTTTGGTTAAAATTTCATTCGTATGTATGAGACTTCCTCCCCCCACCAAAATCCTCACTTGCAAAAATTTGGTTCCATTTGTTTTGTTACGGTTCTTGAGTTATGCAGAAATTTCTGTTTAACTTTTATTAGATCCCCCTTCTAGCCTCCCCCTCTCAAAAGTCATAGAAACATTTTTGCTTCCAGAAAACTCCATATGCAAAATTTGGTTCCATTTGTCTTGTTAGTTCTTGAGTTATGCAGAAACTTCCGTTTCATTTGTATTGGACCCTCCCATCCAGGAGGGAAGGGGTTAAAACCACCATAGCAACATTTTTCCTTCGGAAAACTCCTCACATGCTAAATTTGGATTCCTTTCCTTAGTTCTTGAGTTATGCAGAAACATGTGTTTCATTTGTATGGGAACCCACCCTTTCAGAGAAGGGAGGGGTCTCTGAACTAATTTGAGAACATTTTCGGATCCCAATAACTCTTCCATAAAATTTCCCGCCGAGCTGTTCAGTAGTTTCAAAGTCAATGTAGGTTCAAACAGACAGACAG
>JASCZW010005988.1:0-118837 GCA_034211315.2 Aedes japonicus | reverse complement strand
GACCATTCTGGAAGGTAGCCAAAGTCCTGAAGACGCATCCCAAACCTGTTCCTCCTCTCAAGGTTGTCGATTCGCTTCTCATAACACCTCTCGAGAAAGCAAAAGCGATCGCTAACCACGTTGCTACATCGCATTTGTTAGGCTCGAGGATCCAAAGTCCGCTCGAAGGTCGGGTTGCGCAATGCGTCCACAATCTCAATACCTCCCCTTGTGTCGTGCCTCTGGAGGACAGAATAACTGCAGAACAGATTGCTTAACACTTTGACGGGTTTGATGGGAAGTTGAAAGATCCTAAAAAAACTTAACACAAAAGTGTACACACTATTGAGCGATATCTTCAACAGATGCTTGGAACTGCACTACTTTCCAAGCATCTGGAAAGTAGCCAAAGTCATACCAATTCGCAAACCCGGGAAGGATCCATCGTCTCCTTCAAGCTACAGACCAATAAGCCTTCTTTCAGCGCTGATAAAAAGCGGTCGAGAAGTTAGTCCTCAACCGTTTGCTGAAGTTTGTCGATGAGCAAAACATTCTCCTACCGGAACAATTTGGTTTCAGGAAAGGGCATTCCACTATTCATCAGCGAGTTCGGATGATGAACACTATAAGGAGTAACAAAGCTGTATCCAAGTCCACTGCCATGGCGTTGTTAGACGTTGAAAAGGCGTTTGACAATGTCTGGCACGATGGGCTTGTATACAAGCTTTGTAACTTCAGCTTTCCACTTCATCTGGTTAAAATCATCCGAAACTACCTCCAGCAAAGGTCGTTTAGGGTATCGTTGAGTGGGTGTCTCACGGACACATTGTCAATCCCAGCAGGAGTTCCACAAGGTAGCCTTCTTGGCCCATTAATGTACAGTATCTACACTTCCGATATCCCTCCTCTTGGCGAAGATTGCGTGTTATTCCTGTTCGCAGATGACACCGCAATAACCGTCAAAGGAAGGATACCTCGTGAAATCACTAACAAACTCCATCGATGCCTTAACACCTTTGCTGACTATGCCACCTAGTGGAAAATCAAAATCAACGCCTCCAAAACCCAAACAATCATGTTCCTCCATAGACAGTCCCCCAAACTAAAACCACCTCCATCTTGCACGGTAATCATGGACGGCACAAGGGGTGAGTGGTCCACTGAGGTAACTTACTTAGGGCTGTTGTTTAACGAGAAACTTCTCTTCAGATCGCATGTGGAGAGAACGTTGGTCAAATGCTCCGCCTTAGTCAGGTCGCTATTAGGTACTCGCTGGTTTGCCGAAGATCCTGCCTCTCAGGGGTGAACAGGTCATAGCACCTGTAAAATTCTCCGGTTCTCCGGTGTGGGAATCATGTGCAATGACTCACAGAAACAAACTGCAAGTCGCGCAAAACCGAACGCTCAGAATGATCCTAGATCGCCCATTTGGAATAAGGACGACTGACCTTCATTTCATCTAGACGCGACCGTTCCCAAAATTGACTCAAATATTATTGACATTAGGAACAAATTTATAGAGAAATGTAACGTATCGGAACATGCTATAATAGGCACCCTGTATATAGTAGGTTAGTTGTAAATAGTAGATAAGTGAATTGAAAAATGTAAATAGTAGTCTTAGGTAGAAAGATAGTTAGGTTGTTTAGTTTAGTTTAGTTTAAAAATACCCCAAACAAACAATCCCACCTAAGTGGTAAACCATTTGAAGGCAAGATAGGCCTAGATAACTTAAGAATTTCTTTTGTATAAATGGCCATAACTAAAGCTGAAAAGCAAAACTGTATCACTTACAATATTAACATGTTCCAAACAACAAATAGTATGAAATAAAGACAAATTTATGATGATGATGAACAAAATGAGGGGACTCTCCGACCATGCAGGCTCGTTCATCCGAATGGAAATTTTTATTTATCAGAACTCATGTAAGGGTATGAGGGGTTAGATTTCCGTTTAAGATCCAATAAATTAACGATTTTCCAATCTGGAGGTCTGGTCGTCGAAAGTTTTCACCTTAATAAAATAAATAGGTTAACTTTTCCATGGTTCAGAACAGCAAAGGTTTTCGGTTTTTGAGTTTTGATCTAAATTAGTTACAGGTATCAGAACCCATATCAGAAGGTAGGAAAAAACGCTTATATATCGCATGTAGCTTATGGATGTGAATACGGATGTTTTGCCGTCGAATCAGGTTGAGCTTTTTTGCTTAATTATTAGTGAGAATTGTAAGGTCTAGAATAACAAATATAACATGTAGAAAGGACACATTCAAAGTTCTCGGATTTCAGACATTTCTGCTTCGACATTTCTTGTTCTTGTTCAAATTCAATATTATTCCTAAAGTTTTGTGACTAATTACTTATTTTGCAAGATTCCTAGAATTGTGATGGCTGCGTAAAATGAGTACTTCATCAAATGGAGATAAGTTTTAAAATCGGCCAAGCTTTTTGGTTCATGAAGTCCTATTTATGACTGAATGCCAGTTGATGCTGTGGTCTCTCTTTTGCTATCATTTTTGTTTTAGTTTGATTCGTCTTTGCTCAATCAAGTGATACCGACTTCAAATGATTCTACAGACCGATGAATGATTGAGATAGAATTGCTTAACTAAAGCTAACCAAGACATCATTGTGGAATGCTCTTCGGCAGGGGAACTATGCCATTAGCGCGAAGCATTTTTAAACCACTGATGCTGGCGCCATGAAGTATAGTTTATCCATAACATCTTCATTTGATCAGCGTTGAGACAGAACGGACTAGGTGGCAATTTTCAATTCGAGAAAACACAAATTTCAATTTTGCAATTGGGAATTTATTACGAACGTAGGCAGTTAAATGCTTAAAACGTTATATTTTTGTCAATTACCACTTTTCTATTTAAAATTTATATATGTCAACAACAGCAGAGAAATTTAGTGTATTGCTATGAAGTCCCTCCTGATTCAACGCTGACCATTCGATTCTATAGAATCATATCGGCCGATAGCACATGATTGGCAGACATATCAAATGTTGTAGCCTTAGCCCTGGACACTCTACTATGGTTTAATAAAAACGTATGAAATAAAGTCACGGCATAACGGATCGGCATGCACCGGTTCACAGTTAACTAAACTGATTCACCATTGATATGCCTATCCAGAAATACAGGCAAATTGCGTGCCGATCATAGAAATATGAAGGATGGAGCAGTTCTGCGGCGGCGGGACTATCGGGCAAAACATCTGTCATCACTACTGCTCAGTCGTGTTTAAATTAAACGACTTAAATTTTTGACATGATTAAAGTATTTTGTCAGGCATTTAAAAATGTTCTTATAACTCAAAGATACTTTGAGTTCTAGAGAGCTGAGTTATGATACAATTGTTGCAGTGCCAAAGTTCTACAACGAAAGGGAAATATCGAGTTCCACAGCCAAGGCATTAGATAAGACAATCTAAATGGTTGAAATTTGATTCGAATTGAATCGTATCCACTTAATCTCCTCAATGGTTGGTCTATATTGGATATTATTTTGAGTTCTACTTACAGCAATATGAGTCGAAACTATCTATATCGTCATCGCTAATGCATTGCTTGAGTTTGACCTGCAAATCTCAATTTTGAGAGAATACATCTAAAAATAGAATAATACAGTTATGAACGTAGATTTGAATAATAAATTCAATATGACAGATAACAATACTTACTATTCTGCGCTGCTACCATTTTTCTTGAAAGACACCGATAGGTACATTGGTCGAACAATTATTTTCGGTTCACCTGTAAACTAAAAATACTGTGCTTCAGTTGAGCTGTTTAAGTTACCGATCAATAATTTCCAACAAGTAACCAGAATAGCCGATCATAGAAATAGGTATGTTGAAGCACTTCTTCGGCTAAGGACCAATATCCGTCTTCCATTGCTTCTTCTCAGCTGTATTCGAACGGTGAACGACTTGAATTTCTGGACATGATAAAAAAAAATCAAGTCACTTGGTTCTTGAGCTGAGTTTTTTACGATCGGCAATGATTTTCGGGAATTGGTTCACTGCCAAAGTAGTGCTCTATCTTACCTATTACATACAAATTCGATCCGAATAGAATGTTATCAACTTTATCAATTATAGGGCTTCAGCACCCGGGACTCTTTTCCAAGTACGGGGTAAACGTTAACCTACAGCGGTAGTTTCTAGCAGAATTATGCTTCACTAGCATCATGCTGCAGTAAATGAACGTTGTAAGTGATCGATCACCCCGTGCTTGGAATAGAGTCCCAGAGTACTGAAGCCGTTTTATACAATATAGTAAAAGTTAATCTGAGTTCAACTTACCGCAATTTTAGTCCAAATGTGATAGCCAAATTCACAACGAGAATTCCTTGGAAGCGAACACAAGTTTTACAGCATCCGCTTTCTTCAAATGGGTGCTCATAACATGGAAATCAAAACCTGAAATATATTGGCGTTATTAACGTCTATTATATGAGTTTTACCTTCTCAAAATGAATAATATCCAAATTAATTATTAAAAGAAGAATACCTTGATAATTCCAAAATGCGAAATCTTCATTTTCTCCCTCAAAGGTGCTTGCTGTCAGTTGAAAAATCGAGTTGAATTGTTTCTGCCTGTCAACAGCATACTTCGGTTGCTAAGATGGGTACAATGCAACGTAGCAACAGCTCGGTCGATGCTGCGGGTCCTAGCTGCGGCCCTACAAGCGATAAAACTGGGTATCTTCGATGATCGCGGTTCACGTTGATGATACGTAGTGCGGATGTCCTATTCAATTTGGTTAATTATAGTTGTGCTGCTGGATTGTCAATCTGGCGCACAATAATTGTGTGTCAGATTGGGAATGAAGCAGCACAACTAATATTACTATCGTATGTAAAAAGAAGAATCTATTTGTCGAACATTCACCACAATATTGCTGGTCCTCGTAAATCCAAGCTTCAGTTACAACGTACAGTTTGCATTGTTTTCAATGCTAAAAACTGATATTTTACTCTGCCCATGTATTGGAATGACTTAGTGAATCGGGTTCCGGCTTCAATTGATTAATTGCTCAGCCAGCATCGTCCAGTAATGGAGGAAAGCAGCCAGAGCAGCCTCTTAAAGAAACCATCATGGAAATTCTCAACAATCAGCAAACGCTGGTGGCACAATTGGCAAGGCAAATGACGGTGATCTAGGGACCCGTCCAAAACGGTAACCGTAGTGAACTGATATTGGATTCTCTGGCGACGAATATCACAGATTTCGCATATGACGTAGACAAGGGATAGTCGTTTGATGCCTGGTTCTCTCGCTACGCGGACCTTTATGAAAAGGATGCGGCAAAACTTCCAGATGATGCGAAGGTACGACTGTTGCTGCGAAAGTTAAATCCCGCTGCGCACGAACGGTACACGTCGTTTATCCTCCCGAAGCTATCGAAGGAGTTTTAATTTAAGGAGACGATAGCCAAATTAAAGATCATTTTTGGCACACCAGTCTCTACGTTTCATCGACGGTACTATTGTCTCCAGGCAGCGAAAGAAGATGGTGAGGATTTTATCAGTTACTCGTGTAAAGTCATCTCGAAGCTGGCACTCAAGCAAAATAGTCGTCGTGAAGAATTTGAAGCGTAGTAGGCGATACATCGAGACAGAAATCAACGGTGTTCCAATCAATCTCCAGCTGGATTCTGGCTCCGATAACACGATCATATCCAGGCAAAACTAGATCAAAATCGGTGCTCCGCAGATGTCTCGTCCAGATTGTGAAGTTCAGACAGCATTGGGGGATAAGCTGGGAATCGATGCCATGTTCCGTGTCTCCGTCACCACCAAAGAGAAAATAATGTTTGCGTTTGTTGTCCTAACGTTTTAGGCTCAGACCTACTGGACGACCTCGGCCTTTGGGACATACCATTTTCATCGTTCTGCAAGTTGCTTGAAGTCTACCCAGAAGACCAACAAATAGCCGAATTGAAAGCCTGGTTCCCGAAGGTGTTCACTGGGTCGTCTTGGTCTGTGCTCGAAGATGCAGGTTCACTTGTCGCTCAAGCAAAACGCCCGTCCGGTATTCAAGCCTAAGCGACTGGTATCGTATAGTGTGGAAGCAGTTGTGGAAGACGAGTTGAAACGGCTGCAGAATAAAGGCATCATCACTCCAATTATGTACGCGGATTGGGCAGCACCCATCGTTCTGGTGCGTAAACCGGATCATTCGGTTCGAATATGCGACGATTTTTCCACCGGGTTGAATGACTCACTTGAAGCCAACAGCTACCCTCTCCCTCTCCCGAAGGATATTTTCAACCGAATGGCTAGTTGCGTCATGTTCAGCCACATCGACTTATCGGAAGTATACCTCCAAGTCGAGGTGGACGCGGAAAGCAGAAAGCTGATCAACATGAATATCCACAAGGGCCTCTATCAGTTCAACCGACTGTCACCCGGTATGAAGAGCGCTCCGGGGGCTTTCCAACAGATTATGGATGCAATGTTAACCGGATTGAAGTGTACCTGTCCATACCTCGATGATATACTCCTCGGGGGTCGCACAGAAGAAGAGCATAGGCGGAACTTGCCCAGAGTACTGGAGCGGGATCAAGATTACGGTTTCACGGTGAAGTTCAACAAGACTCGTGTAGTTTTTCAAACAGACGTACCTGATTTTGTAAACATAGAGGGGAAGTAAGATTCAAACGTTAAATTTTTGAAACCCTTAGCACTTTCATGCAAACTAGCGCCACCAACACCACGAGTAACATTACCCTAACATGTTGCTGATGTTATTTTCCGTGGGTGTTCTGACAGTTTTGAGATTCTTCATGCGCAGATTCTTTATGCGCCAGTTGAAGTACTTGGGTCAACTTTTGGATTCGGAGGGCATCCGACCTGATCCAGACAAGGTGAAAGCGATTGTAAACATGCCTCCTCCGAACGACCTGCCAACCCTCCGATCGTACTTAGGTGCAATCAATTACTACGGAAACTACATCTTGGAAATGCGAAAACTTCGCCAGCCACTGGTCGATTTATTGAAGCAATGGACCAGTTCCAATGCTCCGAGGCTTGCCAACAATCGTTCGACCGTTTCAAGGATGTTTTGCAGTCACCGTTAATGCTCACGCACTACAACCCCCAGTTCGACATTGTGGTGTCAGCGGACGCCTCGAATGTGGGCATAGGCGCTCGGATTGCTCACCGATTTCCTAACGGTTCCGAAAAGGCTGTGTACCATGCATCTAGAAGTCTCACACCGGCAGAGTCACGGTACAGCCAAATCGAAAAAGAGGCGTTGGGTTTGGTCTATGCTGTTACCAAATTCCACCGAATGGTCTATGGAAGAAACTTCACCCTTCAAACTAACCATAAACCATTGTTAGCCATCTTCAGGTCGAAACGAGGAATTTCACCGAACACGGCCAACCGCCTTCAAAGATGGACCTCACCATGTTATTGTACGATTTCCAGATTGAATACATTTCGACCGATCATTTTGGGCACGCTGACATACTGTCGCGCCTGATTTATTCGTACATCAAGCCGGATGAACACTACGTGATTGCATCCCTAGAGGTCGAGAAGGTCATCTGCAATATCGTAGGCCAGTCCACCGAACACCTTCCGATGTCGTACAAAATGATTGCGGAAGAGACAGCCCAAGATGAAATTCTCACCAAAGTCAGACACTTCATCAGGAACGGCTGGCCGAACAAAGCAACAGATGGCAGTACGTCGGGAATCTCTGTACGAGGCTCAGAAGGTTCTTATGTATAGCGAACGGGTCGTTATTCCGAAGAAGCTACAACAAAAAGTGCTCCAGCAGTTACACAAGGGGCACCCTGGCATCGAGCGAATTCGGTCACTAGCGCGCAATTTTGTGTATTGGCCAATTCCGGAAAAGCCTTGGCAAAGGGTCCAATCAACAACACGTATTTTCTGATGTTGGTAGATTTGCTCTCCAAATGGCCTGAGGTGGTTCCAATGAAGCGGATTACTTCTACAGCAACCATCGCTATCCTTTGCAAAATTTTCAGCCGTTTACGAATGCCGGAGGTTCTCGTCTTGGATAACGGAGTGCAACTAACAAGCAATGCTTTCGAGAGATACTGTGAGTCCAACGGAATCATTCACCTGAAAACAGCAACATTTCACCGACAAAGCAACGGATTAGTTGAGCGGTTCGTTGACACGTTCAAAAGAACGATAAATAAAATTCAAGCAGGAGGGGAAGATCTAGAAAAGGCCATCGATACTTTCTTGCTCTGCTATAGCTATACACCTGGTCGTAACGCACCAGGAGGAAAATCACCAGCCGAGATGTTGTTCGGCAAGCCACTTCGAACATCGTTTAAGCTCATGAGACCGCCAAGCAAATTCTTCAAGGATGGTAATTACAGGCCGGCAATCCAGTTCGATGAGAAGCACGGAGCAAAATCGAAGTGAAAGATAGAGTGTACGCTCAAGTGCACCATGGAAACGAGTGGAGCTGGGTTCCAGGAAAAGTGGTGGAGCGCATCGGGCAAGTAATGTACAACGTTTGGCTGCCTGATCGTCAATGTCTTATCCGCTCTCATAGCAACCAGCTGCGGAACCGTTACGTGGACAGCTCGCCAGAAGTGACGGAACCGAGGGTTCCGCTTGAGATCCTGCTCGACACGGGGGGTTTGAACAGCTCGAATCCGGAAGCAGAAACTGTCGAACCACCTGCTGAACCTGAAGGACTGAATGAGCTGCAGCTGGAGTTCTTGACCGATGTGATGGAACCTGATCAAGATAACTGTCGACGAACATCTCTTGATAGACTACCTGAACAAGATGAAGTTATCCGGCGACGATCATCGAGACAGCGCCGGGTACCAGTTCGATATGAACCCTACCAGGTGTACTAAAAAAAGGAGGTGTTGGGGCACCCTTCGGCACCCACTCTGCGATTCTACTGTGTGGCTGTCACTTGGCAGTCATGCAACCTTCTACAAGCACAAGAGAATAGGAGAAACGTCATCATGGTCACGAATTAATAAGCAACAGTCTGCTCGCTCATTATATTTTAGTTCGTTTATTGTATTTCGTTATATGAAGTTTATATTGTGTTACGAATCATAAATCTCGGCCTTGTTCTCCATCGTAACATGAAGATAATTTTGCCATTGTCGATCTTAACATCTCTGAGTACATTTTTGGAATGCCAGCGTTCCTGATTCTCCATAATACTTCCGACGAGATCAACAGATCCTGTGGTCAAACTTGCCTCAAAACAACTTTTAAGCGACAATGAATGACACACTCAAACAGCCAACCAAGAGGCAGGTTTTATCGGAAACGGCCAACATTTTCGACCCACTTGGCCTGCTCGCTCCGACAGTGGGCCCTATTACAAGTGTCACTTCACTGGTGAAAATGAATCACGGTGAAAAAAAAATCCACTTGCGCAATGTGAAGGCAGATGGAACCGCGAATATAAGGCTAAAGGGCGATACGGTCAAAATTTGGTCAATATCAACTTGACGTATTTCTTTCAATTTTGCATTTAAAAACCAGAACACCCCTCATTTTGAAGGTGTGTGTGTGTAGAATGTTGCTCCTCTTTTGATTTTGGAATTCACTCTTCAGTTGTCAAAATGCCGTCCAAGCAAGAAGAGCAGCGTATCAAAATTTTGCTCGCACATCGCGAAAATCCGAGCTACTCGCACGCAAAGTTGGCAAAATTGCTAAAAGTTGCCAAATCAACCGTTACAAATGTAATTAAAGTGTTTGGGGAACGTTTGTCGACAGCCAGGAAGTCTGGATCGGGGAAATTTGTCGACAGCCAGAAGTCTGGATCTGGGGAAATCTAAAACCGGAAGCCGCTGAGACGACAAAGAGAGTTGCCGGTAGTTTCAAGCGAAAACCTCTAACCTATCTCCGAGATGCCGCAAATAAGCTGGGTGTATCGTCTACAACCGTGCATCGAGCCAAAAACGAGCCGGACTATCGACTTACAAGAAGGTAGTGACTCCAAATCGCGATGATAAACAAAATACGACGGCCAAAGCGCGATCCCGGAGGCTGTACACGACGATGCTGACGAAGTTTGACTGCGTGGTAATGGACGACGAAACCTACGTCAAAGCCGACTACAAGCAGCTTCCGGGACAGGAGTTTTATACGGCAAAAGGAAGGGGAAAGGTAGCAGATATTTTCAAGCACACGAAACTGTCAAAGTTCGCAAAGAAATATCTGGTTTGGCAAGCCATCTGTACCTGTGGCTTGAAAAGCAGCATTTTCATAGCTTCCGGACCGTCAACCAAGAAATTTACGTGAAAGAGTGTTTGAATAAACGTCTGCTGCCTTTCCTGAAGAAACACGGTTGTTCCGGTACTGTTTTGGCCGGATTTGACATCTTGCCATTACGGTAAAAGGCCATGGAGTGGTACGCCGCCAACAACGTGCAGGTGGTTCCCAAGCGACAAGAACCTCCCAACACGACAGAGCTCCGCCCAATTGAGAAATACTGGGCTATTGTCAAGCGGAACCTAAAGAAGACCAAAAAATCTGCTAAGGACGAGCAGTAGTTCAAGGCAAACTGGCTTTCTGCGGCGAAGAAGGTGGACAAGGTGGCTGGACAAAATCTGATGGCAGGGGTCAAGCGTAAGGCCCGGCAATTCGGATTTGGAAAAGCGGAAGCCTAACTGAATATTTTTCCTGAATTTTATACTAATTGAACTTGAAAAAGAAATTTAATTTGATTTTTTAAATAAACGATTTCACTGATTTACACGCGTTTTCCTTGACCAAATTTTGACCGTATCACCCTTTAATTTGATGTAAATCAAGAGTTGCTTCGATGAAGAAACTCCAGCGAGAAGTGAAAACAGATACTCAATCAGCGCGAATGACCCAACAAACAAACAAAAGCAGTAAATAAGCATACATGCTCTATTAAAGCTGAATTACGACATTCGTAGCTGAATAAAAAATCTGACTTAAAATGTAAGCTAAATAACCATGTTCTCAATTGAAATATTAACATTAATTCAAGTGTTTTATTTTGTTTGAGTAACATGCTTAGTAAATGCTATTTTAATATTTGTATGTAACTAAATTCACACAGTTCAACGAAGAAATGAATAACAGCTTATAAATCCGTTAAAACATCGTTTATATAGCCTAATGAATAAAACCTGATAGTGAATTGACTAATAGCTGTAATGTACATCACTATATAACTGATCCAATTGTTGGTGTTTACTACAGTGAACACTGTGCGATCTCATATTTTCAAATCGACACTCTTCTTCGATATCCGAACCAAGACACAAAACACAAGACGACACGAGGGATACAACGAGCAAGATGGTTAGACCAAGTGGAGCAAGATCTAGAGAGTACAAGGTGCCCAGGGGTTTGGAGAGGAGCACAAGCATGATTGACCGCCCGAGGTTGCTACTCCGTTATTGCCAGATCAGCTTTTATTACACAGAGAGTCAACAGATGATGCTTGGGACTAGCATACATCCTCAATGGGTAAGAACTGGTGATCCCAAACTAAGGCAATACCAGCACCGGCCCCGCCCAAATGCAGATCAAGTAGGGAATGGGTAGGAATATGTTGACGTGATACTCGCTTTATTGGAAGCCGACTTGCACTTCCACGAGAAATCACTGGAATGTTGGATAAAATGGTTGGGTTTGCAGCAGGATCCGTTTTGGTAAACGGTGTGCGGAATTCAACTGACGTCGCCAGCGTATAAGATATTTTCATATGTCCCCGGTTTATTCTCTGCACAGAGATGAACAGTAAAATTATTCAAATTGTGGCACCGATTTAAACCAACAGACGGGTGCTGTTGGGGCCACTCACAAGTGTGGGTGGTGTATTAGAGTAGAATACAAAAATATGTTAAATCAATATATTTTATTAGGTTGTGTAATAATTGATGTTATGCCAAGAAAATAAATAAATAAAATAAATAATGTAAGCATGCGGAACTGATTACATATCAAATAAAGGGTGTCCACGATGAAATTGCCACACACAAAATTGATTCGCAAAATTCGAGTTTTCATCCGATTGCCATCAAATTTTCAGGGATTGAGAAATAACTATTAAACTTCATTTTACCATTTTATTCGTATTTTATTTACAGTCCATACGCAAATGCCCGCACCTTGGCGTTAACCCCGGCCATAAGATTCTGCACAACCTGTGAATCAACCGTTTTTTGCATGTAAACCCATACTTTCTTCAGTTACTCGACTGTCTTCACTACCTTAGGTCGTTTAAGAAGGTGCTGCTTTATAATCGCCCAGTACTTCTCGATGGGGCGGAGCTCCGGAGTGTTGGGAGGGTTGAACATTTTCGGCACGAAATTGACCTTATTGTCCGCATACCACTTCAGCACGTCCTTGGAGTAGTGGCATGAGGCCAAATCCGGCCAGAAGATTGTTGGGACGTTGTGGGCCTTTCAGGAGAGGAAGCAGCCGCTTCTGGAGGCACTCTTTTATGTACACCTGTCCGTTCATCGTGTCCTGGGTCACGAAAGGTGCACTCCGCTTCCCGCACGTGCAGATGGCTTGCCAAACCAGGAATTTCTTCGCAAATTTGGACATCTTCTGAGTGCGGACATGCTTCGGAACGCTGAACTTATCCTTGGCCGTGAAAAACAGGTTGCCGGGGATCTGTTTGAAGTCGGCCTTCACATATGTTTCGTCGTCCATGATGCAGCATTCAACTTTCGTCAGCATGTTGAGGTACAACTTCCTGGCACGGGTTTTGGCGAACTTGTTCTGCTTCTCGTCGCGATTAGGGGCCTTTTGTACCTTGAACGTTCGACGCCCAGCCTTAGTTTTGGCCTTCTGGACAAAACTTCGGCTTAGGTGCAGCTTCTTAGCCACATCCCGAACGGAGGCGTTCGGATTTCGGTTGAAGGCCCCAACTACGCGGTTGTGATTTTTGGTGTTGTACGGAATACTTTTTCCTTCACTTCTGGGCTTCCGATCGGTGGTCAACCGTTCCTCGAACCGCTTAATCACTCGCGACACCGTGGAATTCGCGATTCCCAACATTTTAGCGATGGAACGATGCGAGAGATCCTTGTTCTCGTGATGAATGCGCAAGATTTTATCACGCACGAGCTGATCTTTCGACTCCATTTCCGCGAGTTTTGATCACAGGACTTAAAAACTTGCAGGATGTAAATAATGCACTATGAACTAAATCCACCCAAATTTTCATTAAATTCTACCCAACGGTTGAAAAGTTAGAGCAATTTCATAGTGTGGCAATTTCATCGTGGACACCCTTTAAGCATCGGAATCAGTGTAACTCTCTAGACGTTCTGAAATCGGTTGCCGCATCTGCAAGAGAGCAATCTCCAATTATAGAACAAATAAAATATGTTTTCGCGTCAAAAACAGGCATTTCAACATTGGACTCCTACAACTATCCACGGGAAGTTCTGAAATCTGCTTCACCAAGCCAGTTTTCAATAAATCTGATATTAATCGTTTTGGACGTCAGTGATGGTTGCCAGTGTTGTTATTTTTTTTTTCTTTGAATTAGTTATGTAAAGCTGTATTGCTGTAAAGTTGTGTAAAGCCAATTTATCGTCGGCTGTTAATTGAAAATAAACTGGGTAAGTTTTCAACCTTAAAACAAACACTAATGCTGATTATATTTTTGATTATATTTACAAGGATGGTTAAAGAATTGAAATATTCTATTATACACAACTTATCACTTTTCCAAAACAAAGCCTATCAACTAACTTTAGTAAGTGACGATGGAACGTCATTAATAGTAGACAAATCTTTTGCGGAAGCATTCGAGTGAATAAACCCTAACAACTTCTTTTTTTCTGTCACCATCGCCATAGAGAACCTGCGATTCGTTATTTCCCATGCCCCCTAAGCATCAGGGAAAAAGCGAGGAAACAATGTTGTTTCGTTATGTCGTTACTTCATCGCCAGACGATCGAAAACAATACCCGAGCAACACCGTTTAACTTAGGAGCGAATAAAAAAGAAACTGATTTCCTTCGTGATGAAATGAGATTCTAATCGCTCTCTTCCCACCCGAGCGAGCAATTTTCCACCTGCCGCACAGAGAAAAATACCTGTCGCGTCCAATCTTCTTGTTATTGTTATTGTTCTAATGGTAGCAAAATTAATGAAATGTGCGTTATGCTGTTCGTGAGGAACACCGGAATCAATCCACCTGTGGGGAAATTGTGCGGTTCACACAAATACAAATTTCTAGTTTCTATACTAAAAGTTTGTGTTTTTCGCTGTATTTCAACATTCTAAAACTAATTAAGTTTTACCTATGCGATACTTTATTTTTTTACCAAAACATGCTTTTAGTGATAGAGTGTTTTAAAAGAGTGTTAATGATATTAATTTATGCGACTTTTGAGCCATTCAAGAATTGTAAATTGCCGGTTGTTACAAAACAAATTCAAGTTCCGTAAGTTTGAAAGCAAATCATTTCGAAACACTGATGCTTTACGTGTTAATTAAGGAAAAGAAGTGAAACAGAGTCATCGCTGCCGAGAAAATAAGATACGGCCATGATTCGAGTTTCTGTGTTAGCTTTGAAGAAAAGGATTCTCATAAGCCATTTCTTTTTTACTCGGCTGCGAAGACCGCATAGTGTCATATTTCATATGAAATTGACTGCATTATCTAATGTACATGTATGGAATGCTAGATTAGGAATATTTTATGTAGATTAAATACATAGAATGTGTCTTTGCTATAAAACAGTTAACCCTAGTTGCTATAAAATGTCAAGCAACAAAACTTCATGACGCATGACAAAATCCACATCCAATGTCACGTCAAGCGGTAACATGTATCACGATCTAATTTCCGTTGTTGCACGTAATACAGATCACATGCTGCGCAACCAGGAATGAGGCGTCACAGAGCTTTAGCTCCAACTCTCGAACGATACATATTTGTGTTGTATGAAAACAGGTGGTAGCACTTTCAGTTGTTATGGTATCATGCTATAATAGATTATGAATCAGCACGTTCAATTAATTCAACTCATTTTTTTCCATTTTATCTTATTCGTTGAAGAATTTATAGATCAGTGTAGACTAAAATGGATTTTTCCCCAAACAAATTATAGATCGTCGGTAATTTGTGGTGTCTAGATTCGTTGCGTGAGTAATATTCTGTTAGATTTCCCTCACAATCATGCTTGGAAATCGATTAACGATTCTGAATAAACTCAAACAAAGTTATGGATTGAACTAGTAGGCAGTTTATTTTATAGTGAAACTAAAATAGATCAGTCACGCTAAAGTTCCCCATTTTATTCAGTAGGTAGCGCTCTTGCCCCATCGCTCGAATAATAGCCCTTCCGTTGCTTCTACCCTGATGCATGTCATATAGACTACAGGTTATAAATCCCAAACGAAATCGGACTATCGCCACAATCGCAAGGATTATTTTGCCTGGATAGCAAAACGTGCTTCCCGTGCCGTTTTCGTCCCACTAGATCAAATAACTCTCGCCACAGTCTGAGCCACCAGCTGATGCAAACCCTGTTCCTGCTTTTGTTATCCAATGTTGTTTTCCGCATCCTGCCACTATACTGTCGGATGAAAAAGAAATCCATAAACGCTTGCTGTTTCAAAGAAGAATGCGCTCACATGTTGACGAAGGCAACGGCAGGCAATTGTCATTCGCCTCACACCGAGCTCGGATTTTCTTGGGGGGTGGATCGTGAGAAAGAAAATGCACGGGAAAGCTCGCTTGTTTACTATTATTTTTTCTTCAATGCATTTATGCCATCCCTCTTATGCCCATCCCGTGTCTTAAGCGACCATCGATTTTTCTTCCGCCATGCATTTTTTATCTTCGCTCTATGTATTTTTGTGTTTGATACCCCACATGATGCTGCTTTCTTAATTCTGCTGACGGTTTTATGCGATTTTTTTCAAACGATTTTCTTTCATATGGAAGATTTCTTTCCATGGAAATTTGCTTTTCGTGCAGTTTTTTAATGTGCTAAATGCACTTTTATTGGACTACATAAATAAAAATGAAAACATAATTTGTGACTACAACTAGCAAGCAGTCTTCTTTGTCAATTTTCAGGGTCGGAGAATTGTGACTAGAGAACTTACCTTTTGTTCTCAACCTGTAACCAAAGTTCAGCGCAAGCATGAAATATTTTATTCTGGCTTATATTTTAAAATTTTAGGTTTACTTATGTGAGTATTATTCATCAAAAATGATTTAAAAGAAACGAAACCTAGACTTACTCTATACAGAAAAAATATGAATTTTCATTGTGATGTTAACATCAGAGCATGTCAAATCGTTCTTCATTCCACACGAAGCAACAACTTGCATGAAATAGTTCTAAAGAAGATGAGCTTTTGCATACAATATTATAATTATCGGTAATGTATACACTAAGAAAATTTTACTGTATTAACAAGTAACAGCTAAACGATCGGTAATCCGATTTACCGGATTTCGGTGAATTTTACTACGACCAACACGATTGAATTCGAATCATGTCGTCACGCTTCAATAAACGGTACGCTCTGTTTGACTTCAACTGTTCCGCTAAGACCTTCCGCTACTGGGTTCAGCATAGTAGGATGAAGAACCACTAGTTCAGAAATGGTGGCATTTACTACGTACTGGCAGTAATGGCGAAGATTCCAGACGACTGATTCCATCACGAGTTAACTAGAATTAATTTTGTTTCACCTGGTTTGTATTCTTTTTATTCATGTTGATAAATGTAGTGTAAGGTTTAGATATAGGTGGTTTTTACGCCACATGGCTTTCTCCCATTGCATTCCAAGAAGACGTTAAGTCAATTGGAATTAAATCCAATCTAATCTAATCTAATTCTTGAAAGCATCCTGGAAAATGATAGTTTCTTGAATACATCTTTTTTCTTGCCATCGGCCAGGCCAACTGCGTAGTATGTGCCGCAGAGAGGATTTCAAGAAATAGAGCGATTCCAGAAACATTGCTCTACTGGTTTGAATCAAGGGAAGGAAGAAAGAGTGGAGCTCCCGTACCAAACGCTTCCATGTAGAGTTGAACAGTGTGATAATTTGTACTTTATCGTTGGGAAAATAGATGCTAAAAAGATTAGTTTATGTTCATTTTGCCTGTGGGTGAACTTTTGGCATTTGATCCAAAAGCTTGGCAATAATTGTCAAGGTTATAGCGCCTTATCTCGCTCACCAAATTTAAGATTGAAATTAAAAATTTACACCATAATACGTTTAGTTGCTGTTATAAAAAAAAGTCTAATAATATACTATACGCTCTCTCGCTCTTTCTCTATTAGCAATGAGAAGTTGGCATTCCCCTCTCCCCATCCAGAGTGCTTTGATCGGGTGCCCTGATGGTCCCTCCCATACCCATGACATATTTTTAAAAAAATGTGTATATTTATGTTATTGAAAAATTTGTTAATTCTATTGAAATTTTACAAAACTAATAGTTATATTTTTTAATTTACTGTTGTCATGATCACTATTTGCTACTTGATTTCAATTCTTTCCGTTTGAATAAATATAGCTCCATGAAATCTAGGGTGTCGTGGCTGTGCAGCATGGAGACACTATTTGGGAATATTCATTCAGTTTTCGGGAATGGATGTCACAATCTTTGGAATACCGCCTAGAAACTCTTTCTTTTCCATTGTAGGCCATATACCGACTTCTCTCCGGAACGGCCATTCTGTAACAGGTTTCCATAGGGCCTGTAGTATCCATGCACATTTTTTTAAGAAAGCCCTGGCAAAATTCATGAAATTAAAAGCTAGTTCTCAACGTTTTGTGGCTATTTTATGGGTTGTGCCTGGAACGGTTATTCCGAAATAGATTCCCGTGGCAGTATGGGTATCAAAATTCATGAAATATCTCCAGTAAGATTTTTCTCAACGTTTTGTGGCGTTGCCCTTGGACCGGCCATTCCGGTATAGGTTCCCGTGGGTCTTAGAGAAGCCATGTACATATTTAGAAGGAAACACTGGCCTTCAGGATAGATGCAGATACAAATCATTAGATGGTCACGAATTGGTGTCAAATGGCCCTTTTTGATTAATTTCATCAATTGTCATACCTATATTGCAAGGGCACTTATCTAAACTCTTTTATGGTCACTTCAAGAACCTGTTCCGGAGTGGCCGTTCCGAAGAGAAAATATGAGATGGCCAAAAAGTTGTAAGGAATAGTCTTCTAAAGTAATTTAATGAATTTTGATTACCATATAACCATAACTCTGGTATGTACATGTTCACTCTAAGCCCCATGGGAACCTGATACAGAATGGTCGTTCCGGGAACAAGTCGCCATATGGCCTACAATGGTATAGAAATATTTTGTAAGCAGTATTCCAAAGATTGTGACACCCATTACCTGAAATTCAATTGATATACCCAAATAGAGTCTTAGTACCCCGCACAGCCCCGAAAACCCGGATTTCAGGGATTATATTAATTCAAACTGACATTACATTACATGTAATATCCATAACGCGAATAAGTTTCTGTATCCAACATTTCTTAATAAATTGAAATCAGCCAATAATTGCCAGAGCTTACAAAAAAAAATTATAAATGGTCAACTAATCAAAACACATTCTGATTAGGAAAAATGCTAGAAAAACATGGCAGATAAGGTGGACAGTAGTAGACTGTCCACGTTATGTTTCGGACACCAAAATAATAGCATCAAAAAAAAATCACACATCCTATTCTCTTTAAATCGTCGGTACCATTTGCTTTCTTCTTAGTTTCGAAATGTTTCCGCTTGACCAGAGCCCTGTTTTTCTCTATTGAGCGAAGTTCTGGACAGTTGTTTTTGGCAAGTATTTGATCTCTGGTATTTTACACCACTCCAGAACGGAGTTCACATAGTGACAAGAGGCCAGGCCAAAACAGAGCTGGAGAGTCGTGGCTTCTGATAAACGGCAGCAGCCGCTTTTGCAGACATTCTTTATCAGACACATTCTTATTGATAGTGGCGGTAGAGACAACATATGGTATGCCAAATCGAATACTTCTTCGGGAACTTGTACACATTTTGAACCGGAAATGCTCTGCAATGGCGTTCCTTTGCATTGCGGTGTAAACAATCAGACCCTGAAGCTGTTGAAAGTCTTTGAGTACGTATTCTTCGTCGTCCGATTATGACTAAACAATTGGTGTAATCATGCCATTGTATGAAGGGCCAAAAATGAGTTGGGTGGATCGATAAGCACCATCACTTTTTAGTTTCCATGGTGATATAAAGAATTTGCTTCCAACAACAAGATTGAACAATTGGTCAAAAGAGCAAGCCATCTAACATGATGATGCCCCAATGGGCGGGGAGAAGAGCCCGCCCTTTATTCACAAACTGTTAGCAACCCAACAAACATCAATGCTGAATAATTGTTTGTTCAAACAAATTTGCAGAAGTTGTTCAGCTTTTTCTTCTCGTGAGCTGAATATCGTTTCCAAATTTGTATGAACAAGCGATTATTCTACACTGATGTTTGTTGGGAATGGGGAGTTGGCATTCCCACTCTCCCCATCCATAGTGCTTCAATCGGGTGCCCTGATGGTCCTCCCATCCCAATGAAATATTAATAGAATATCGTAAATATTTATGTAAATGAAAAATACTACAATCATTCGTATATATTATATATGATCTTCATTCGGTTGATCCTTCAAAGCAACAAATGTTGTTAAGTTTTAAAGTGTAGAGTTCTGTGGTTCCGCGCTTAAGCACGTTTCGTTTGGTTTCAGCAACAGCAGCAATTTGCCAAAATCTTGATTTGAGGTACCCAGAAAAAAATGTATAAAATCTAGTAATTAGAAGAAAAATTAGTATCTTCCATTTAATTCCAACTACCTTTGCTTCTCTTCGACAGATACGCGTATTTCGTCTACAATGTGCAGACTTCTTCAGTGTCTCGTACTAATAACTCGACTTATTAGTACGAGACACTGAAGAAGTCGGCACATTGTAGACGAAATACGCGTATCTGTCGAAGATAAGCGAAGGTAGTTGGAATTAAATGGAAGATACTAATTTTTCTTCTAATTTCTAGTTACAGGTATTCCACTAAACAGCTCAAATCCTCTAGGATTCTATAAAATCTATTGAAACTTTACTCAACCTACATTTATACATCATTTAATTGACGGTTGCCATGGTCACTATTTGCTGCTTGAACCTGATTTTATAACAGCAACCCGCTTTTATTTTTGCTGGCCTAATAGGTATTGCTCTTGAGTTAGGAAAACAGAGAAGATTCAAGTGAAAGGGAGTTAAAGACAGATGGACATACAAAAAACACAATATGTTATGTGCCAATCATCTATACAGTAAAATCAATAAAACAAAATTATCATATATAATGATGTGAGTTATCAAAAAGTAATGACAAAGATTGAACTGTAAAATCAGACACAGGCCAAATGGCACACAGCGCAGCATAAATCAGATCAGCTCAGGTTTATTAAAATGTCTATCTGCAAACCGGAAATGAAAAATACAGATTCTGTTGCAGCTTCTTGTATTCAAGGCACTAGATGCTTCAAAATCATAAGAGGAGAAGAAAGGATCAACATGATAATTGAATATGTCTTATAATATTAACTAAAAGTATAAGCAACAATCAATATGCAACTAGCGATTTGAAATTGGTTCATTGTTGTAGAACCCCTTGTTCCGAATTACACCTTGAAGCCAGCACCTTGCTATACATATTTGCGCCTTTGTTTTGATTTGCTGTGTTATTTTGACAGAATATTTGAGAGTGTATTCGTGTGAGACCATTATTAGGGGCGCATTATTGAGCATGGGACCGAGCTTGGGACCGATATGCTAGTACTGACTGAGCCAACAAAAAAATCGTTTTTGTATGGGACCAGTGTCTTAGAGTTAGTCTATGGTATAAGTGTGTCTAACAATAGGTGTCACCTTTTTTCAGTCCTCGTTTATTTCAGCAGGGTAATTTCAACAGTGGAATTGATCATACCCGTTTTGAGTGTATTCTTTTGACAGTTTATCGCTGAAGATAAATAAGCGATTCCGTTTGTTTATATTTATCAGCTCCCATGGAAGTCATACGGGAGCAAGTTTTACATTTGCAAAAGCTTAGACCGTGTCAGATATTCAAAAGTCTTAAGCAGTTCGTAGTGAGTAAGCGTTTTGTTTTTCGTAACTTGAACCAGTTCAAGGAAATGTTCATATTCTACACAAAGGAGGTGCCAGACGAACTGCTACAACGAAGAAAAAGATCAAATGTGTGAGAGAGCGAATAAGACGTTATCAGGCCGTATCTGACCGTAAATTGAGCAAACAATTTCACATGTCCCCTGCTTCATTGAACAGGCTCCTCAGACATGATCTGGGATTCAAGCCATATATGAAACATCAAAAGCAAGGCAGGTTCTAAAAAAGACGAAATCTTTTGGTTCGGCACGGTGACTGTGAGATTTTATTTTCGAATGCAAAGCTCTTCTTCCTTCAGGACAGTCAAAATCAACTAAATGATCGTGTGCATGGCAAAAGTCTTGCCAATACTCCAAGAGATAAACTAGCAGTAGAACACTATCAGAATGTATCCAAAATCATGGTATGGGGCGCCGTTTCACGAAAAGGAAAACTTCCTCTTCATTTCATAGAAACTAATGTAAAAAGCAAAACTGAATATTACATCGAGCAGGTTTTGAAGAACCATCTGCTTCCTCATGCTTCAACGCTGTATGGGAATACACCATATAGTTTCCAATAGGACTCAGCTCCAGCTCACAAGGCAAAGAAGACACAATCGTGGTGCGCGAATTATTTGTCCGATTTCATCACAGCCGAAGAATGGCCTGCATCTTCACCGGATCTCAACCCACTTGACCAATTTTTTTTGGGGGTATATGCTTTAACATATAGGCCCTACGAAAGGGCTTACTTTAGATCAATTCGAGAAACATTTGGTTGTTATTTGGGACCCAATTCCTCAGGAAATCGTGCGTGCCAGCTATCGCAGCACAAAGCGGGTTTACAAAGCGTTTGCGAAAAGTTTTCGAAAGATTCAAATGGAATCAACATGGTATATTTCTATAACATGTATCTTTCAAATGGAAAATAAATGCTATGATTTGGTTGATTTGTTTTGCTGTAATCCCTCTAATTGTGAGACACCCTGTATAACCTATTAGATAGAAAATGTAAGATAAAAATTATAAAAATTATTTTTATGTTGATATATAAATCACGAAAAGACAGGTAATGATAAAAATGGTAATGATAATGACTAAAATGATTGGTAATGGTAATGAATAAACAATGTCATATTAGATATAAAGTGAAGAGACATTATAATATGAACAGAAAATTACATGTGTGCCGAAAGCTGTTTTGTTGCAATTGTAAATAGACAAACCTGGGCATCCATTATGAACCAGAAAATTTACACTTGATATTGTTCTTTCCTTACGCGGGGTAACGATCTGTGATGATGTTGTTTTGAGAAGGAAATAATTTCTCATCACCATGAGGCTCTAGGAGTAGACAGCATTTATTTTTGTGCTAGAACAAAGTTGTTAAGAGAAAGTATTGATAGTTCCGTTAGCTCACGGCAGGTTGTGAAAATTGAATAGAAGTAGTTTGAAATTGAGCGGAGGGCATTGTGAGGTAGTATTTCGAAACACGAAACACAAACTTTTGCCAAGCATCCCCATGCGGGGTAGGTTAAGGCATGATCGAATGCACCATCTTGACTGGCAAAACTGGCCTCCTATGGCTTGGAATTAAACGAGCGGAAATTTTACGCGCTTGTTAAAATTAATTATTTTTTTCTGTGTACGAAAGGATAGATTTATTGTATGTTATTTCCTCTCGGAGAAATCATCCATTTTCTGTGGCCAAGTTTAAATTGAAATAGACTTTAAACGAATTTAAAATCGGCTCAATGATAGTCATCAGTATATTACAGTCGATTGCCAATATCGGATAACTTTCGACCCACACAATTTCATTCAACAGGCTAATGACAAACAAGGATCTCCAGCACTGGCAGAGTTAAAAGATTGCATTCCACACATGACGGAAATGATTTGAATCTTAAATCCTTGGCCGAATCATTCAACAATTCAAACAAAGCTTTCGTGCATTCCTTGGCTTGGCCTGGCATATATGGAAGCGCTTCAAGAACCAAGAAAGTGGCCCCACCGCGCCAAAATGGAAGGGGTAGTAGAAGAAGAAGAAGAAGTGTACGGAATAAAGCGAACTATTGATTCCCGGTTTTGATCTCACCCTGGTTGGTGCACGGCAATAGCAACAGCGCGCCCGCTAGCTTGCCTGCTTGCTTGCTTCATCCGTGCACATATACAACACATAAAATATGGAATGCATGTGTATGTTTGGACGCTTTGGTGGGAGGGTGGTGGATTTTGGCACGATGGGAAGGTGGTTCTTCCGCCAAAAGAAAGAAACGTGCACAAGAAAACATGGAGAAAAGTAGCATAGGAGTAACAACAGAAGAAGCTCCTAGAGGAGCTTGGAGCAGCATAGGAGGGAAAAAAATACCCAGCAAGACTCCACCAACAACTGACATTGGACTGTACGAGGGGGGAAGGGAGGGGAATGGGGAAAAAAGCGAACCGAGGATCACCACCAAAAGGAAGCTAGCGAGTGCTCACCAGAATAAGAAACGGGACGAGAAAAAAAAATATATGTGTGTATATATAAAACTTATATTTTTCTCATTGCATTTTTCTCGTTTTGTTTGAAAGCACTATTTTGGATCGGTGGGATGGGGTTAGCAGGAAAAAGGAAGCAACTATAGAAATAAAAAAAACCGTCGACGGCGAACCAGAAGTTGTATTATGAGCGTCAAGACGTTTGGAAAGCATCGACGAGAGTGGAGCACTACATCGGCGTCGCCATCGGGAGCGAGTCGAGCAAGTCGCGCGCCGCGGACAGGACGCGATTCCGTGTGTGTTCCGGATTAAACCAATTCCTCGCATGTCCCGGATGTGCACCAGATAATTAATTAATCTCTCCCACGAGACCCACGAGCTGCCTTACAATGAGATGCTGATAGGAAGCGGTTTTTCTTTCGTTTTTGTTCCTCTAGTGAAAGGCGGTGTACAATGTAGAAGAGGGAGAAGGCGAAGTAGCCAAAGAATCGCTTCCCGCAACGAAAGTTCCTCAATCTAGGCCAAGAAATGTTTGTAGAATAAGTGCAGTCAACAAAAAGTTCCTAAAAGAAGAGAGAAAATAAGTTAGACAAGTGAAAGTTTTCCCTTCCACGTAGAGTTGTATTTAAGAAATTTATTCAAGATACCAGGTTTTGTGATAACAGAGAAGCAAAAGTTGCATGCCCCTGAATTGCGTCTATTTGCACAGCAAAGTGGTATCCGCTACCTGTGAAATCAAAAGAAGAAAGTGAAAATCTAATTACTCCTCTCGATGCATGAGCGAGCGCGCGAGACGGAAAAAGGATAACACACACACACACAGAGTGGTGCGAAAGAAGAGAAGAGGGAGAGTTGTTTGGCCAACAAGTGAAAGTTTGTTGAGAAGTTAGTCGGAAAACTTTACCTTTGCCTGCGCCGGAAACTGGAACATCTGTTCCGAAGAGCGAGTTTTATCTACCTTTTGGATTACCACGGGGGACGGCCTCAACGCACAATTGATGACGTCCAACATACGGATCAAGGAGGATCTCTATTCGAAGCCGACGACGCCGTCTGCGACAGACGATAGAATGGGTGCCGAGTCTTACTTTGAGGCGGGAGCGATGCACCACAAGTCTTCGTTCCTCTTCCCGGCTCAATTCTACAAGAATCTATTTGCAGCTTCGGCATCACTGCTTCAGAAGCCACCAACCGTCAACTGTTTATCGCCATCCGCCGCCGACGACGAGAAGGCGGAAGATCTCTCCACTCCCGGACCACCTCCTGCCGCTTATCCTTCCTCTTCCACCTCCTCGTCCACACTCACTCCCACAGCAGTGGCACACTTTTCACGCAACTTGTTCTTTGCGGCGTCTCCTGGCTCCGGCAGTGGAGCTGGGGAGGGTGGAAAAGTTTCCCACAATCAGCAGCAACAGCAGCAGCACCACAACCACCTCCACCACAATCACTCCCAATCCTCTGCCGCATGTCGCCCGGCAGACTCGACGGAAGCGGATCACGATGACGTGAAGGACGTTGTCACCCAGGAGGTTAGCAAATTAGCATTATGATTTCGGGACGTGTGGTATTTGAACTTCATTTGGGTTCATGCGATAATTATGCTCGGATGGGTGGCGATGGGGTCTGCGTTGTCAAACACTTGTTCCTCATTATTCGATTAATTTTTAACGTATTTGGGTAAGCTTAATCCCGGTTTGAAAAAGGGTTGATTCAGCGGTTCATTTGGAGTTCATTTGTTTCATCAACGATTTTGTACACTGAAAATAAAATTTAGTTTTTACCAAGAAATCGATCGTTTGACTCACAAATTTATTCGTTATTTTAAGCAACAAAATTGATTTATACTAAAGGGTGCTCCGATCAAAATGTGGCCAAACAGTAATGTGTTTGAGTCGATCAAAGTTTTTATTAATAAGTCGAATTCTTTTTTTTTTCAAGTTCAGTTAATACATAATACAGGAGAAATATTCAGCTAAGCTTCCTTTTGCCACAAAAGTTCAACTCAGTGGACGTGGTTCTACGCCCCAACAAAAAAAAGTTTCCTTTTTACTGAATGCGAATTGCCGGGTATTTCGTTTAACACTTGCCATTAGACTTTGTACAGTCTCCAGCCAAAGAGAACGGAACAATTGTGTACAGTCACCGCCAGAAAAAAGTGCCCACCTACCCCAGTTTCTCCTTATTGTGCAGCAAACTGTAAAATAAGTGAAAGATTCTAAGTTTTGTTGTTAAGATGGCATATTTATTTTGTTTTTTTTTCTTTTCTGGTACATAAGAAAACACTTGTCCTGCAAATTCATTTTTTTCTTCAAGAAAGATCAAACTGTAGTAGAAATTATGCATGTCAAAATAAAGTGCCCACTTCTTATTTTCTTTAAAAAAAAAACAAGTTGTAGATCCAGTCTGTTGAGTGATCAGTAGTTGATGTGTCTTCCCCTGGCCATCAACAGTTTTTGCAAACGTTTCGGCATACTCTCCACCAGATTCTTCAGGTGTTGTGGGTCAAGATCTTCCCAGACGTCCTCAAGAGCTTGAAAATAGTTATGTTTGTTGGTAACTCCTGTCTTATCAACTCGTGAATCCAAGATGGCCCACAGATTCTCTATTGGGATAAGATCTGATCTCTGTGTGGACCATTCCATAGGTTTAATACGGCAGGAACGAAAGAATGCCTTTGACTTCTTCGTGGTATGTGTTGGGTCATTATCTTGCTGGAACACAAATTTGTTTTCCCAGTTTTAACCAACGAAACATCCAAATTCTCACGCAATATGTCGATGTTGGAATCTGCTGTCATAATACCATCGATTTTTAACAAAGCATCAACACCCGTCCAAGAGAAACACCCCCACAGCATCACGTTCCCTCCACCATACTTAACTGTGCCCTGGATATGAACATGAAGCGCCTCTCCAAGTCTACGCCATACACGAGCTCGTTTATTGCTGTTGAACAACTCGAATTTGGACTCATCAGTCCACAAAACAGTCTTCCAATATTCTAAAGGTTTATCAGCATGTTTCCGAGCAAATTTGAGTCGTTTCGCTTTGTTGACTTTGCTAATAAAAGGCGATTTCTTACAAAACCTGCTCTTCATACCGTGTTCAGCGATCCTTCTGCGTAGAGTACTGTCCGAGATCGGTTGTTGAATCTCTTCCTTGATCTCCCTGAGGGTAACCTTCGGATTTTTCTTAATTTTTCGAATGATTCTCGCACCTGTTCGGGAATCCGTTCTACGTTTCCTTTCCCTTCCTGGGCGATCAGCTACTGAACCATAGGTTTTGTACTTTGCGAAAAGTTTGGTAACCGCTGCTTTGCTGTATCCATACTTTTCACCAATCTTACGATGCAATTCACCTTTCTTGATGTCACGAATAACACATTTTCGGATCTGCAAAGGAATTTTTATTATCCATTGTTATTTATATAACTCGCACTGAATCTTTCTGACCGACAACTGAAATCCGTAAGAAGATCAACAAACACTTGGAAACGTCAAAAAAAAAATGAATACGAGGGGCGTTTGGATGTAAAAATTACATACACATTATATTTTTTCAATTGGGCACTTTATTATGACACACCAAATTTACACCACGTATGGTTCAAAAAATAATTTTGCAAAAATGTGTATTAACCATTGCAAAAATACACATGCATCTTTAAAATAATAATATTATCATGCTTAGAAAAATATATGATTACGATATAATGAGTTTTTCAAGGACTTCAGAGATGAAGCGTGCTCATGAGAAAAGTAGGCACTTTATTTTGGGGGTCACTGTAGCTTTAGGACAGGCAGCAGACGTTTTTGTAGGCACTCGCTCAGCTAAATTTCTTGGTTGACAGTTCCGGTCGCGATGTAAACGTGCTTGAAAATATCTGCCACCCCTCCCCGCTCGGTTGCCGTAAAAAATCCTGTCCAGGAAGCTGTTTAAAGTCAACCTTGACGTATGTTTCATGGTTCTGTACCACGCAATCAAACTTCGTCACTATCGTCGTGTACAACTTCCGAGATCGTGCTTTGGCTGACATGCAAATCTCAAAACCAAAATAGAAGCATTAGGCTACACGCACACACCTTCAAAATGAGGGGTGTGCAAAAAATTGTTATGCACGATGAAAGAAAATGCGTCAAGTTTAGGTCGACCAAATTTTGACCGAAACACCCTTTATTATATAGACTGTTCCGAAGAATGTAAATACACTTTCTTTCTCAAATAAAGCAGACCATACTATGATTTTTGGCTTTTGTTTATAGTAAATAACAATGTTTTCTTTCCATATTTAATTAAATTTGCTTGGTTTTTCGTAGGGTAGCCGAGTTCTCTAAACTTTCTCGTAACACTACTCATAAGCTACTGCACAGTGCTTTCTCCTACCATTTTCACAACTTTTGGCCGATCTTTCTAAATTTCTCTTAACACGCATAACGCAAGTCACCGAAATACTTTGCTTTTTCGCCACATCTCGGACTGATGCTGAAGGATGACGCTTGAAATAGTCCCTTACCTTTCAGTCTATTGTAGGGTCCGCGGGACCGGGTTTTTTACCCCGTCTCGGGGAATCTACGAAAAAGCACTGTGGTTGATACTTCCGTAACGCGGTTTGAACTGCTCCGACGCTCACACCTTCTTCCTTAGCCAGTTTTCTGATGGAAAGACTACCGTTGTTTGTGTACAATCTGTTTTCTTTGCTCGGGAGAAGACCACGCATTTTCTAACTTCCGTGCAAAAAATTGAAAAAAAATTGACATCAGTTTAATTTGGATGTAAGCAACAGTACTCCATCAAATGCGTTTAATGCAATTCTAAATCACCAAAGAGTGATGACCAATTGGTTGGTCACCACAAAGTGTTTTCAAGGGAAAAGGTTTATATTTCCAAATGTTACAATTAGTAAAACGCTTCTGAAGCTCAATAAGAGAGTTCTTTATACCTATACTGGATTAGTAACCGGACATTGCCCGAGTAGATATCATTTGAAAAACATTGGCCAGGTGCAGAATAATATCTGTCATTTCTGTTACATGGAACGTGAAACCTTGGAAAAAAATTCCTAGACCAGACCTGGAATCGAACCCAGTAACCTCCAGCATGGTATTGCTTTGTAGCTGCGCCTTTGCCGACTGAGCTAAGGGAAGGTCCGACAATAATACCAACATATGCGGATAGAATAGAAAAAGAGTAGTGAATGGATGCTCAGCACGGAATGAATTCGTAACGTTTGCATTAAAAAAAATGAACTTTTTTTTCGGTTGGTGATAAAAAAAAAGCTAAGACAGATAATTGTTTTGATAAATTCCCCATGGAAGGTCATTATTTAAGCTAACTTGCAAAAAAATTCTACGCCTTTGCAAGCGGCCTTCCGGTAGTTAACCGGAACATTGATCATGGCTGACGAAAATATACGTGTAGGCATGTTTTTGAGTTCTTTCTTCATTTTATTTATCAATTCCTCCTCAGTTTTCGCGACAAAATTGTTGGACAGGTTGGCCCAGAAATTCTCGATGGGACGCAGCTGTGGGACGTTGGGCGGATTCACTGATTTGGGTACCACATCGATATTCAGCCGCTCCATCTCCTCAAACGATCGCTTCGAGTAGTGGGCCGACGCCAGATCCGACCAGAACACCGCGTCTTCGCCTTTATGGTATTTCTTGATGAACGACGCAATTTCCGGAAGGCATTTCGTACTATAAATTCTTTGAACGCGCACACTTCTGAACGGGGTTGCTTCACTGTTTTTGCCATCACGGTTAGAGTTCGACTGATAGAGCTGTCAAATTTGGCTGCTGACTCATGGGTTACTATGATTGATGCTGCATGGGTAGTTTCGTCAGTGCTGGTGAAGGTAAACCCATGAAAAAACGGTAATTTTTGTACATTATTTATAATGCATACGTTACATTGTATTATTTATGTGTAATGGTGGCATTTTGCGAGATGAGGCAACACGAACGTTTCTTCTCTTTATAAAGCATGTGTTTTTTGTACGAAAACTATGTTTACAAAACATAGATTTCATAGTTTTCGTATATGGTTTCGTAAATATGGTCAGTGTGTGATTTTTTTGTGAGTTGCTTTATTAATTAATGTTCAATCAAATTTTTTTTTTACAATCAGGATTTTACTGGCATCGATTCTGATAGGCAGGTTAGCACTCCAGAACACGGGGCCTGCATTGGTCATCGTGCACTGTGTTAGAGTGTGGTCAGGGTCGACCTTTGAGAAAAGGCCGACATCTGATCCCACTAAAACACGTTTCCTTGTTACACAATCGAGGAACCCCCACGGGACTGCCATATGGTATTACTTCGTAGAGGGTCTTGGCCGTTTTTAGCTACAATATAGCCATATAGCTTCTACTACTTGCCACTACCACTTTGCTCTCACCTTACTTGGTTGAGCCATTTAGCTCCTACTCTTCTCTGACGGAGGATTACCCGCCTGTGGATCCCATAAACGAACGACGGTAAGCCATTTAGCTCTCACATACTGACGCAATCGACTTGAGTAATCCTGACTGTGAAACTACCATACAGCATCACCCAATATCGACAACCCGCTACTTCACTCAACTCGCTTCTTGATTCTCCCGCCATTTTCGCAGCAGATCCGACATGATTTACCTAATGGCCCCGTTGATCGCATTTAAAACACTTTCGCCACGACTGTATCTGCCCCGCTGATGGCAAACATCTCACTTCACAATGAACATCTGCGCACTCTGGACAGAAGGGAGACGCTGCGTGTCCGAATCGATGGAAGTTTTGCCTGAAGCAACCATGGCCAGACAGAAACAGCGTAAGGTAAAAGTTTACCTCTTCGTGCTTCCTCTTCATTCGGGTCGACAAATTTCCACCTCTTCCAGTGTTTCGCCTTTCACTGATTATACAATGTCATCCGCAAAGCCAACGATCACTACGTTTTTGGAAAACTTCATCGTCAGCACCCCGTTGTACATCCCGTTACAAAGTGTTGGGCCAAGGATGGAACATTGCGGAGCTCCCGCAGTTTTGTTCACCGATTTTCGCCCCACGGGCTTCCTCACCTTAAGCCCTTTCGCCACTACCACGAGCTCCTCGTTCGGGACTTGCATGCCCTCATCATTAATTCTCCCTTCCTCGCCGTACGGTGTTCGTGGCCAGGTCGTTGGATAGTTCGTCGGGGAAAGTCCATCTACGATTACCTTTAGTTTTGCTGGACATAGCTCTGTAGCCATTGATGGACTTTGGTCTTCGCCATGAAAATACGGTACACGTTGCCCTAGGGGTTAACATCTGCGGCTCGGCACAGCTCCTTGTAGCAGTTCATCTTACTCAGGCTTATTTTTTATTTTAATTCAGTCCTAGCCGCTCGAAACACCACCCTTCGCACCTCTCTGTCTGGTGCGGTTTTAGCTCTCTAGACACGTCTTCCCTCCCCGAAGTAATACCGAAAGGTGGTTTCGGGGAGGGTCCAGGGCTTAAGGCACGGGTGGGTTTTTAGTGGGTCGAGGAGTTGGCACCCTTATCCCCACACCCTGAGTTCTACGCGGTTGCGTGGCATGCTCTTACTAGCGTATTCATCAGCTCGTCCGCGTTCCGGTTCGAGAGTTCGTTGTTGAAACGAAGTGCCTCAACAAAGAGTACCTTGTCGAAGACCTTCGTCTTCAACTTTGACTCGCCTCTTTTTTTTTTCGATGGCTGATAATATACCGGATCGCCAGATGGTCGCTACCCAAGTAGCACACTACGGTCATAATTAGTTGTAGTAACTTGAATATGACTTAGCAAGTCATATTTATGTTATCTCAACCGAATTGCGACAAATGTGCTACTAGGGTATGGGTATACTCCTCACATACTCTCCAGTTTATATTTTTCATCAACGACGGACTACAGAAGGTAACATCGATGACAGATTCACGACCGTCTTTGCGAGTGCTGGCGAAACCTACGTATGATATTGTAACTTCCAGCTTTGCCAAAGCTTCTAGCAGGTTGCACTATCTAGCGTTGGTACATCTGCTGCCCCACCCTGCATTGAAGTTTCCTCCGATGACGACCGGTCTTTTTCCGATAAACTTTTCAGTCAGTGTATCCAGCATCTGGTGGAACTGCAGCATCAATCATAGTAACCCATGAGTCAGCAGACAAAATTTGACAGCTCCACCTGTCGAACTCTTACCGTGATGGCAAAAACAGTGAAACCACTCCATTCAGAAGTGTGCGCGTTCGAAGAACGGTACCTTTTCGCTTTGAAAACGGACATCGTGCGACACTTTGTGGACACTGGATACGCCCGTTCCGGCATCTACAACATTTTGGCACTATTAGACAACAATCAGAGCATTAAAAGAAAGTCCGGTGATGACCCTGACCGACAAGAAGCTTCAAAGGATGTTGAAGAGGAAGACTGAGGGGAAAATGGCTACATCGCTGCGTGCACTTGGCCGGGAGATCGGTTCAACCGGCCAAACAGTGAAAAAGTACCTGGCAAACATGTCAGGAAGCGGAAATCGCGTCCACTGGTTTCGGAGCTGCAGGCAATGACGCAGCGGCAGCGGCTGAATAAGGTGGTCAACTCGATTTTTCCCGGCGAATCGCGACGTGGCGGTGGTGATGGACGACGATACCTATCTCACCCTGGATGGCAACGACTGGCAGCCCTACTACGAAGGAAGTGAGCTCCAACGTGAAATTCATTTCACACACCAAGTTCCCCAGGAAGGCGCTCCTGTTGCTGACAATCAGCGAGAAGGGGATGTCAAAGCCGCTCTTCTTTCGCTCCGGACTGGCCGTGAACGGGGAAATTTACAGTACGAAATGCCTGCCGGAAGTTGCGTCGTTCATCAAAAAATACCATAAGGGCGAAGACGCAGTGTTCAGGCCGGATCTGGCGTCGGTCCACTTCTTGAAGTGATCGTTGGATGAGATGGAGCGGCTTAATATCGATGTGGTACCCAAGTTGGAGAACCCGCCCAACGTCCCCCAGCTGCGTCTCATCGAGGATTTCTGGGCCAACCTGAAGCGTAAGATCTGCTCCAACAATTTTGTCGCGAAAACTGAGAAGGAATTGATAAATAAAACGAAGAAAGAACTCAAAAACCTGCATACATGCATGTTTTCGTCCAGCATGGCGAATGTTTTGATTTACTGCCGGAAGACCGCTCGCAAGGGCGTAGGATTTTTTTGCAAGTAAGCTTAAATAATTATCTCCCACAGGAAATTTATCAAAAGCAATTATCTGTCTTGGCTTTTTTTATCACCATCCGAAAAATAAGTCCATTTTTTTAATGCAAACGTTAGACTCGGAAACTACTAAACCGATGGGCGTGAAAATTTGTCAAGCATTTTTGGGGCTGGAAAAGGTTCCTATGATGATCTGAGACCCCTTCCTTCTCTTAAAAGGGAGGTTTCCATACAAATGATACACAAATTTCTGCATAACTTGAGAATTAATCAAGCAAATGGAACCAAATTTGTTTTGTGGGGGGTTTTGAAGGCAATGTTGGTATGGTAGTTTGATCTTAAGGTGAGCGTCGCTGCTATGCAAAAACGGTTGCTATCATCGCAAAGTTTAGTCGTCAATTGGAATTTTTGAAGACACAAATCTAAGATACTATATTGGTTTCACACGTCAAACTTTCATGACTTGTAGTTTGTCATATTAAACCTTCATAGTTTCATGGATGTGTGCCTTAAAAAAATAGAATCAAAAATAAACGCAAATATATTTGGTTCCTTCGTACAACAAATTCATAACTTATGAATTTACAAATTAGTTTTGAACAGAACTATTTGGTCATCTGACAATAACAGATTATCAAGCGTAAACTAACAGCTCTGCTAATGATAAACCTACTTAACATCTTAAGAAAAAATTACAATCCCCTATTCTAATGCGCTCCCTTTTGTTTCTTCACAGAAAACTCCATCCTCTTTTCCCTGGCTCTCGGACGCCACCAACAACAACGATTACTCCAAAGCCAACAATAACCACCACAGCCATCCTCATCACCACCACCACCATCACAATACCTGTCGCCATCCAGAGGACTCCAAATCGACTCTGAGCTCACCCCGGATAGGAAGCAGCCACCATAGCAGTTCCAACGGAGGACCAACCTCCGGCCATCATCAATCTTCGGCAGCAGCAACAGCGGAGGGAGCAACTCCCGACTCCAGCAGCACGACGGCGACCGCGGCGATACCCAACTTCAACCAGATGCCCGTTCCGGGTTCGGTCCAGGGCCAGAATCCCACCCAGGGACTGGTGCACTGGATGAGCGCGGTGATGGCCGAGCACATGACGTCCAATTCCCACCACGATCCCACTGTCGGGATGCACTACATGTGGAATGGACCCGTGGAGGTGAGTCACTGAGCGATTAAAAATTTAATTCCCAAATAGTTCAAGGACAGACCGATGTCCAAAAAAAACTTTGAATTTCTTCCGTGAAAAAAAACATCATTGAAAGCAAATTGCACGGTTCAACAATTTGTCACGAGAAAAATGTTGAAATATAACCGAACAAATGCAGGATATGAGAGAGGTTTGGCCAATGAAACTGCAGATTCACTTACAAGGGGGGGAGACGGAAGGTCACAGCTACGACCCCATCTATCACTTTCGTCCCATCCCCAAGCGAGCGCTCTGCTTTCGATGAATTTCCTTGGAGAGTCGAACAAAAAATACAACCAACAAAGCTTTGCTCCTGCTTACGGATATTGCATCCACATAAAAACCAGAACATAAAAAAAGCAAAATACATAAAAGCAAAACTGGCTGGCTGCAGTTCGGAACGCAAAAATAAAGTATTCGCAAAAGAAACATTTCTTATCCACATGAAACCATGCAAGATTGGGAAAACACACCGAGCCGAGGCGGGGAAGGGAGGAGGTAAATCCCACATAGGGAAGTGAGCTTTCCTTGAAATCACGAGGGTGGTGGGTGGATGGCATCGGAAAGTATCTCCCTTATTCTTCACATTTTCCACACTCAAACACACACACACTGACAAGCTCCCCACACATTTTAGGCAGCCAGCGACGTCGTCATGGTCGTCGTCGTCGTTGTCCTCTTTGTGCCCTTCCACCCCCATTCCCGACACAGCCAGCAGTGCCGTTATCCTTGGCGATAGAAAACAAAACAGAAGCATAAAAATGAGAGTGTGTGGAAAAGTCTCAACGGGCCGACGAGTGAGTCGGGTCAGGATCGCTTTTTTCTGTGTTTGCTTCTTGTGTGATGTTTTTTTTTTTATTAAATATATTCCGCTGCTATTTTTCCCTGGTCCGTTCCACACCCGTCTGGATGAGTCAGACATGTGTGGGTGTGAGCGGGGAGACGGGAAATGGGGGCTAGGGGTGTGAATCCTTTGGGATGAGGAATTGAAACATTTTCTTTGCCGAGTGCAGCTCAGCGGTTTTCAGAGAGGATGGGAAACCTTCGCTGATGTTCGCACGCGATTGACTGTTTGCGAAATCAATTTCGTCATGAGGAAAGAAAAGAAGCGATGCTTGCGGTTTATGAAATGCATTCTCAATTGATGAGTAAATTAACTGACGTTGGGTTGATAAGATTCGCTTAAAAAGGGCAAAAGATGAGGGTAATAATTTTTCTTTGCCTGTATAAAAAAAATCTATTAATGTTTAGTTAGGGAACCAATAAGCATTAGCATATGCAGTAATTATTTTTATCTATTTACATGGCATAACGTCACAATACTATAACATAGCCTGATACACAATATCCTTTCATAATGCCCGATTCGTGGCTGCTCCTCTCCAATCCCTTGGGCACCTTGTACCCCTAAGGTCTTGCTCCACCTGGTCTGACCATCTTCCTCGTTGCGCCCACGTCGTCTTGCACCAACCGGATTCCCGTCGAAATCTCGCAACATGTCCTGCCCAGCGTATCCTTCCAGCTTTTGCCACCTTATGAATACTGGGTTCGCCGGCGAGTTGCGCGAGCTCATGGTGCATCCTTCGCCTCCAAAGTCCGTCCTCCTGTACTCCACCAAAGATGGTTCTTAACACCCGTCGCTCAAAAACTCCAAGTGCTCGCAGGTCCTCTTCAAGCATTGTCCACGTCTCATGCCCGTAGAGAACAACCGGTCTTATTAGCGTTTTGTACAGGATGCACTTCGTACGGGAGCTAAGTCTGTTTGACCGTAGTTGCTTGTGGAGCCCATATTTAGTAGGCATGACTTCCACTGATAATCCGCCTCCATATCTCACGGATGTTATCGTTGTCCGCAGTAACCAGTGAGCCGAGATAGACAAATCCATCGACTACCTCGAACTCATCGCCGTTGATCGTTACACTGCTGCCCAGTCGGGTCCTGTCGTGCTCGGTTCCGCCTGCCGGCATGTACTTCGTTTTAGACGCATTTATCTTCAACCCAATCTTCTCTGCTTCGCGCTTTAGTCTGCTGTACTGCTCTGCCACCACGGTGCAACGCCTCAAATGTTCTGCCGACAATATCCACGTCATCGGCAAAGCAGATAAATTGACCGGATCTGTTGAAAATCGTGCCCCGCATGTTAAACGCCGCTCGTCGCATAACACCTTCAAGAGCTATGTTGAACAGGAAGCAAGAGAGACCATCACCTTAACAAAGCCCCCTGCGGGATTCGAATGAACCCGATAATCCACCCGATATCCTCACACAGCACTGTGTTCCATCCATCGTAGCCTTGATAAGTCGGGTCAGCTTCCCCGGAAAACTGTTCTCGTCCATCTTCCATAGCTCATATCGGTTAATTGTATCATATGCGGCTTTGAAGTTGATGAATAGATGATGCGTTGGGACTTTATATTCACGGCATTTTTTGGAGGGTCTGCCGCAAAGTGAAGATTTGGTTCGATGAAGCCGGCCTGATAACTGCCCAAAAATCTATTTGCTAGTGGCGACAGTCGCTGGAGCATATGCAGTAAATCAACCCTAAATCTGCATTTCAGATGCGACAAGCTTTATATTAGCATTATATCAGCATCTTGAATGCTCTATGTTGTAAAATTGGATTTCAAATGCTTTTTAAATGCGAATGCAAAATACTTTTAATGAAGCATTATAATAGCATTGCAATAAAACAGCCGTATATTGGGCCAAATGTATTTATGTTGCAAGCAAGGTGACCTGCACCTTGTCCATTATATTCTCATACACTTTTTCCTTGCATTGGTGTCGTGCAACTACTCAACACTTCACGTATGTGTTGGTGTAATATTGCACTATGTTCATACAAACGCTTTTAGGTTATGTCCGCTTGTTTTCATTCGGTGTTTATCTTTTACCAGCGATGAAAGAGTTTCGTGTTGTGATGATAAAAAAGTTTTTGAAAGATAAGCTCCCGGCCGCTATTTTCAGAAATTTGAAAAACCTTGGAGTGAAGCGGGATGTTGTGTACCGAACCATCCGAAGGTACCGAGACACATGCGCGTTGGATGACCGGGAGAGATCCGGTCGTACTCGTACAGTGTGGACTGCACGAGCTGTTAAAGTGGTCAGGGAACGGATTAGATGAAAATCACAGCGCTCTGTACGTAAAATGGCCGCAGATCTTAACGTTTCGAGATCGTCAATGCACAATATACTGCAAAATGACCGCGGTTTCCAAGCTTTCAAGAAACGTAAGGATCACGGAGTTTCGGAACCTTCCAAGCAGAAACGACTCGAAAGAGCAAGTCTGCTTTTGTCACGGCACGGTGAGGAAGACTTTATCTTTTCCGACGAAAAGTTATTCGTCCTGCAACAATCCCACAATGTCCAGAACGACAGATTGCGGGCTCTCTCTTCGAGAACTGTTTCAGAGAGTGACAGGAATATTCCACGGTTCCAAAGTGCTGCGCCAGTGATGGTTTGGTTGAGGAATCTCCAAGCGAGGCAAATTACCACTGGTTTTCATCGAAAAAGACGTTAAAGTGAATGCCGTATATTATAAAACGGAAGTTTTCGAGAAAGTTGTCAAGTCATATGTACAAGAGCTGTTTGAAGATGATCACTATGTGTTTTAGCAGGACGAAGCGCCATCGAATACTGCAAATCTCGTTCAGGGCTGGTGCCGAGAAAATTTGACCGACTTTTTGGACAAGAATGAATAGCCTCCCAGTTCACCAGATCTGAATCCCTTGGATTATTTCGTATGGTCATACATGCTGGCGAAGGTAAGTGACGACAGGGCGTAGAATATGAACCAATTGAAAATCGTAATCAAACGAATTTGAAACGAAATGCCGATGGAAGTCTGGCGTGCCACCTGTGACGGTTTCGAAAAACGTCTGGAGCTGGTCAAGAAGGTTAAAGGCGGTGTTCTTCCAAAACATAATGGGTAAAGTTATCAATAAAATCTGGATTATCGATTTGAAATAAATAGAGCTTTATTTTGTATGAGAATATATTGGACACGGTGTAATTGCTTGATAGGCTGCCGTAAAGACGCTTTGGAACTGCTTATTGGGTACCTGCCCAGGTTACCAATAAGCATTGGTATATGCACTATTTCTGCATCATACTTACATTAACGATTCTTCTTGCTGTACATTGGCAGCCTGAATGCATAGCTGTTGTATAAAAGCATACACAAAGCTGCCGTAATGTTAGCTGTCTGATATCTGCATTTTTGTTGCTTGATATATTATTTGAATAACGCACTGAAAATGCTTAATTAAAGTTGTTTACAAATCGATAATTGTCCAAATTTTCGAAGCGTTTCATCACCCTTGCTTACTCCTGCATCAGGACTATAATAGTTCTCACTTTGGTGATGAATTATCTTCATACAAATTCCGCAGCCCATCTGTGAACATTTGTAAGCAACTATAATTAGGCATTTTCAGTGCGTTATTCTAATAATATATCAAGCAACAAAAGTACAGATATCAGATAGCTAACATTACGGTAGCTTTGCGTGTGCTATTTTACAACAGCTATGCATTCAGACAGCAATGTACAGCAAGAAGAATCGTTAATGCAAGTATAAGGCAGAATTAGTGCATATTTCAATGCTTATTGGTTACCTGTGGACATTGAAGTTTATATTGGCCAAATATTAAAACCGTTCTCATACGTTCCATATAGGATAAAGAGCATAAAGACGCTGTATAAAAACACGTCGATCACGAAGCAGCGAGTTCGAATCCCATCCTAGGAAATGCAAAAACTGCAGCGAATTTGAGTTTTCCCTTTCATATGAAAAAATAGGGGGTCCATCATCATCAGTGAAGGAGAAGAAAAAAATATAAGAGGCAAAACAGGAAAATGAATCAAATCTATAATTGAAAATTTCATTTGAAAACGTTACCAATTCATGCTACCAATGAATGACATATTGTCGACATAGACGTCTTCTTTTGGTGGGGTTCAGCATTAAATTAGCCGTACAGCGGGCCCAAACCTGCTTTTGAATAGCATTTAAGGTGAATTGTCGTTAAGACACATATAGGGCTACTTACGTGCTTTATTTAATGCTTATTGGTTACCTGGACAGGACAAGTAATACAAAACAGTGTCTTTGCTGTGCTAGAAAAGGCATACATTTGGCATCACAGAAAACCAACCACATTAGGTCAAGCAAATCCTGCTCAAGATACCGGATGATAAGAAAGCTATTGAAGATAGAGGATACCAGAGCAAAGGATTATACTAAATTGGTAACAAGTTCTAATACCAGGTTATCATTTTTTGATTACTGAATATGTTATCATTGAGACTGAATTAACAGCCAAAACAACAAAATAAATAACAAAAAATACTCGATATTAATAACTTATTCTGTTATCACTGCGAACAAGTTGATAACAAAACCTGTATTGTAAGCAAATTTATTGAAATAGTTTCAAATTATGTTATCAATTTGAAATCAAATTCTCATGCTAATAACTGAAAAAAATATTTTGATTAAAAGAGAAATTTCTTGTTCAAATACGCTGGAAATATTTATAGTTTTACAATTCAATTTATAATGTTGATAAAAAATAGTGTGTTCTATATGATAACATATTATAACAAAATTTGCCAATGTGATAACTAAATTTATTATGCGATAACAGCGGATATCAAAACGATAACTGGGAGAACAGAACTTGTTACTTATATGATATCAGCTTGTTATTCTCCTTTACTAGGGTAGTCTGAGTAAAAGTACTAGTTGTGAAAGAATAAAGCAAGAAGCAAGACGAGAGAGGTGGAAGATTTGTAATACCTATCGGACCTGTTCTGTGCCATGCAGCATCAAAATTCTAATGTAATGTTCATCTATTTAGTGCTTGTTACTGCTATCTATAGTTCACGAACAAGCAAGTGTCATGGTGCGTGAGTGTGTTTTTTTTTTCAAGATTGAGGATAATCCTTATGGATTAACCCAACACAGAGGTATGATCCCACTGAAACCCATCTCCTTGTTGCACCATCAGAACCCTCCCGGGACTGCCCAAAGGTATTACTTCACGGGTCATCTTGGCCATTTAGCCACTATGCTTTCTGAATCGTTCAGCTCCTAGTCCTAGCCTGAACCATTTTGCTCCCACTTCCTGAGCCATTGAGCTCCCACTCTCTTCGGAATCGCCTCGAGTAGTTCTCGCCGGTGGATCCACCCTACTCCGACGGAGAAAGTTCCATTTAACTCCAACATACAGACACAATCGACTCGAGTAGCCGCCGACTGCGGATCTACCGCTGATGGCAAGCATCTAACTTCGCAATGGTCCGAATCGTGGGTCGCCAAAGACTACATACTCCGGTGTCTTTGGACGTCTGCGCACTCCGGACAGAAGGGTGACGCAGCGTATCCGAATTAATCCAACGATTGCCTGAAACAACCATGGCCAGACAGAAACTGCGTAAGGTGGAAGTTTACCTCTCCATGCTTCCTTTTCATCCAGAACGACAGATCTGGTATAAGCTGGTGCGTCCTTCAACTGTTCTCCCCCTTTTCCCATTATCGCTGCCATATTTCTCCGCTGATAACACTCATTGTCCTCCGCGAGAGTGATGCCAGTCAGGATTGGCATCACTTCCGACAAAATGTTTTACGCACTCATCTCGCCTGGCCATGAACCTAAAGTACTGTTCCTATCAGTTTCAATTCAGCGCTGCGGCCCAGGCTGGACATCCGTATCTCAGTATCGATGATGATACACTAGGCAGTAGACTCGCTTACTCCTGCTAGGCCTTAGCTATTTGCCATAATATTGGCTAATGCCATCACAACCTCCCCGCAGGCATAATCTACGTGTCTGTTGAAACTTCAGCACGCGCTTCGAGGCTATGGCATGCCACCCAATGACGAATTCTGCTCGCTGTACCGCTTTGCAGTTGCTGACCAACAGCACCTCCGTTTTGTGGTGGGTGGGCTGACATCCAGTTTTAAATTATGCCGATTGCTTTGGTCGCCAGCATTTCCACTTCTTCCAGCGTCCTGTCTGTCACTGACAATCCGCAAAGCCAACGATCACTACGCTTTTGGGCAGGCATTCAGCGTCAGCGCTTCGTTGCACATTCCGATCCAGAGTGTCGGGTTAAGGATGAAGCCTTGTGGAACTCCTGACGTAATGTTCACTGATTTCCACCCCACGGAGGTCTCGTAGATCTGCATTCGGTTCTGGAAATAACTCTTCAGAACTCTGCACAGGTAATCTGGGACCCCCATTCCGTGCAGCTGGCGCTATTGAAGGCGTTCTTATCGTCGATAGTTAACAACGGCGCAATATCGTTCCCGCTCCGCTTCTATTTGGACGACTTTACGGCTGTCTCGACCACTGTTCGAATGGCATCCGCCGTAGACTTCCCTTTCCGGAAACCTGATTGCATTTTCGATAGACAGTGTTCACTTTCCGTAAATTTCATCAGCCTGTTGCCTATGTGTTGCCTTTCCTGCACTGCAAATTAATTTTCGTTTATATTACAAAACCGAAGGTAGGAATAACAAATCTATTCATTGTTTTCTGCAACTAAACTGATTTGTACTTTTTAAGAAGCTACCATCGTAATTAATGGCACACGCTCAACTGTCAAAAGCACTAAGCAAGCACGAAAACAATACAAAGAGCCACAAATAATTTGTTACCAATAACAAAGAAACGTCTCTCTGGTGGTTGCATGAACAAATTACAAATCTACTTTATTGGCTCAAAATATAATTTAAAAGAAAAACAGCGCAACCACGGGGAGTTGTTCAGCTTTTTATTTTTAATGTTTCTAACATGGAGTTCGATCCTACATATTTTAAGGAAGAGCCTTTATTGAATCCGTGGTTGAACTCACTAAACCAAGTTGACTCGTGAGAAGTTACTTGATTATTGTGCATGAGATTTTAACTCTCAACAGCGCTTTCATTTCTATTTTGGGATAAATTAATGATTCCCACCATCCTAGCAGGAACACCAACATTTATGAGTACAATCAAAGAGGAGCAGCGATTGGTCTTAATGAAATTCATTTTATACATTGTACAAAAAGGTGTCAAGATAGCTTTTTGTTACATGACTAGCAATATGAATGTTTCATACATTTTACGAGACATTTGATCTATGTACAAAATTCATGCTTACGAAACGAGTGAAAGCAAATTACGAAAATAAATTTTCAGTGTGGCTCCGACCGCAACACTAGCTCCTGAACTTTCCACCTGTCCAAGAAATTGCCTTCCTTCAGACATTTCTGCTGCCTGAATTGCCACTTCCGGGTGCCTTCATCTTAAGCACTGCCACGAGTTCCTCGTTCGAGTCTTGCGTGTCTTCAGGATTACTTGTTTCTTTCTCGTTGTACGGTGTGCGAGGCCACATCATTGGATCGTGCGTAAGAAAAAGGCCATCTACGATAACCTTCAGTTTTTCTTGACATAGTACTGAAGCCATCGTTGGCCTTTGATCTTTGCCATAACAATACGCTACACATCGCTCTAGGGGTTCGCATCATCCGCTCGACACAACTCCTTGTAGCAGTTTGTCTTGTTCAGTCTTATCTCCCGTTTTACTTCAGGTCAGACTCAGGTCGGAAAACCACCCTACGCACGTCTTTGTCTGCTGGGGTTTTAGCTCTCTGGACACGCCTTCTAGCTGTGCTACAACTTGCGCGGAGGTTAATGACTTGCTCATTCCACCAGTGAGCTGAGCACCGCTTCTTCCTCGGCTGCAGTCTCGTCGGTATGGTTGAGTCGCAAGCCCTCACTAACGTATTCATCAGCTCGTCCACGTTGCGGTTCAAGAGTTCGCTGTCGAACCAATGTGCCTCAACAAAGAATTGCTTGTTGAAACAGTCTTCCACTTTCGCTCGCAACTGTTTGTTCTTCGAATTTAACCGGATTTTGCTGGCCGTATCGCCAGATGGTCGCTATGGGTATACACCTCACATACTCTCCTGTTTATATTTGTCATCAATGATGGACTTCAGAAGGTAGTAATATCTATGATGGATTCACGACCACCCTTTCGAGAAGTGATGGTGGTAACTATATTAATCTACAATAGTGCAACTTCCACCTTTCCCAGACAAGGGGTTTCCAATCGCATTGATTACTTGTCACTTCCCCCAAAGAAGGATTACTTAGTGATTACAAAGATTATTGCGATTACTGATGATTACTTATGATTACCCATGATTATTCGTGATTATTCATGATTACTTGATTACTACTTATGATTATTTGACCGATTCTTGATAACTTGCCCTTCAATTGGACATTACTACCCAAAAAAAGTGTTGTAAAAAAGCCCAAAAGGCATCTTTATTCACGATGTTAGTCAAACCGTCAAACCAAAACAAAATCTCAAGCAATATCGCGCCAAATTACTCTTGATTCCGGTTATTTTTAAGTTGCGTGTCTGTGATGGGTGATAGAGCTGAGTAGATAGGTGGTAGTGTGCTAACGTTAAATATAAAGAATTCAACTATGTGAGCCCTCTATGGGGATACTACCAACTAAGAAATATATGAATTGATCGTTTAAGGTGTAATCCTTGAGGAAACTGCAAGTATTATGTCTTTTTGACTGTGTTAAAATATGTGCATTTGCAGTGTGATCAACAGATGCCGCAGGTGTGTTATTGACGATGATTGGTAGTGCAAAGTTATCAATGTTTTTTGTCTGTTTGTCTGTGATAAATGGACATGGGTTAAGATAAAAATTTAAACATTTTCTTAAACATCTCACGTTGTTAGGTACTTTGATGATAATTAATGACGCTGCTGCTCTCTTGTAGATGGAAGTTTTTACTTCCAGTTTACGTGTTTCATGTTTGCAAATATTTGCAAATAAGTAAGTAAGATATTTTGAAAAAACTTGTTTACACTTCAACTTCTACAACTTTTTCAATACAATAACTAGCAACGATCTTTTATCTTCAAAATTTGCTTTTTATGCCCTAAAAATCATCCTAACAAAGAGTTCAAATTCAATTTTTGTTTTTAAGTCCCACCCTAAGGAACGATTGAAAAACTGTTTTAAAACGATACGTTGATGACAAGTTAGCTTTCTGCAGCAAAGTTTTTTTTTTAAATTAAATTATCTAGAATTATGTAGGCGTAACAATCCCTCTTAATCATAATAGTATAGAGTTAGAATTAGTTAGATTAGTTAGACCACACTAACTACTACCCAAACCAAATGGTGGATCTTATTTTTAAGATTAAATCTTTCAAAGACATCATTTGTCTAGAGCAAATTCTTTTCGAGTTGTTGATTTTTGTCGCGAAATTTAGCTATTCGTACTATAGTGTGTGGGTATGAAAATGTACATAGTAAGCTATTTATCGATAAAATGCAGTGCGTTGTTGCTATTCTTGTGCTAGGGATTTTTAAATCAAACTTATCTGAAATATTCATGAAACTACCAGCACTCGGCTCCAATGACCACTGCACAGTGGTCCAGAATTCGAATTTAGCTGGAAAGATACATTTTCATCCTAAGTTTGAAGTTTTGAATTAAAATTGTCTTTGATAAAGTTGTTTCTAATAACAGGGTGCTTCTTTTGGTGTGAAAAAAAACTGGGGTGGACCTTATTATCAGACAAATCGGAAATCAAACTTTTTTATTTGCAGAAATAGAGGCATACACTATTCCGAAAAGTTCTGAATAAACAATTTCAAGCAGCTTTGATGATACAATTTTTTCGGTACTTTTTGATATGATTGAATTAAACACATTTGAAAAGGGCGTTATTTTATAAGAAAATCTTCAATTACTTGCTAACGGCAACAGACATCGGTAAAATTTACACGTCATAACTTTTGCCTTTTCAACTTATATAAATCATTTGAAGACAACGTTGTTGGTAAATTGTAAATTAAAAAAATAGAGCAAAAACTGTTTTTTCTGTAGGGACACCGGGAAAATGCTCTAATTTGGTCATATCATAAGGTACAGAAAAAAATATACCATCAAAGTTGCTTGAAATTATTTATTCTACAACTTTTTGGTATAATGTATGCCTTTATTTCTGCATATAAAAAAATTAGATTTTCGATTTCTCTGGAAATAAGGACCACCTTAGTTTTAATTCCTATCAAAAGAAGCGCCTTGTTATTAGATACAACTTTGTGGAAGACAATTTTGCTCCAAAACTTCAAACTTCGGCTGAAAATGTATCTTTCCAGCTAAATTCGCATTCTGAACCACTGTGTAGCTTCGATTCACGGGTCAATTTGGTAAAGGTGATGAGCTCCCTTATTTTTTCACCAAAACCAAGTGATCGCCTGGATTTTTATGCCCGTGGTCATTTCTATCCGGAATTGAATCACGGACCATTTTGATCTTCAATAGCCACCGGAAAGTCCTCCGAGGAAACCCGTAATATGGATTATTTTGTTTTTGAACGAAAATCATGGTTTTTGACTGCTCAATCTTTGTTATTTCATGGTCAAGATTTTGTTACGTAGGACAATGGTTCCACCCTCTGACTCTCAAAATGTCCTCCGGAGAAACCCGTAATAGGAACTATTAAATTTTTGCACCAAAATCGTGATTACTCACGCTCTTGCGTCATACTATACCTGGTTATTTGAGGCCTCTTTTCAGTTCCTTTCACTTCAATACAATAAGCCAAGGATACCGGTTCCGACCCACCTACCAACTTTCGACCCGTAATGGGAACTATTCAATTTTTGCACAAAAATCATGATTTCGACGGCCATAGGTCACCCGGGTCATTGGTGGCCCTCGGAATGTCCACCGGAGAAACATGGGTTATTCAATTGTTTTACCCAAACAATCTTTGAGATTTTTCATGCTTTAGATACTTTTAGGTCGGAAATAAACAATTGAACAGTCTGGTCATCGGTAGCCCTAGAAATGTCTTCCAGAGATACCCGTATTATAGAACTTATCAAATTTCATATCAAAACTATTATTTCGACGTCTCAACCTTCATGATTTTTCATTCTCTTTACGATTTTATCACTGAAATGGATCACTAACTATCCTAGTCCTCTAGGGTCACCAGATAGTCCCTCGAATAAATACTTATTACAAGACAATTAATTTTAAACACCAAAACCTAGCGTTTGATAGCTCAATCTTTCTTCGTAATTCTTGAGTACCGTAGTTCTTTAGTTGAAAATAACCGGAATCACGGGAAATTTGTCGCGAAGTTGCCTGCGATTTTGTTTTTTACGGTTTGACATTTGGTTTCAACTAACACCGTGAATAAAGGTAACCTAATTAGTCATGTAAAGAATCTTTTTTTTTTGGTAGCAATGTCCAATTTAAAGGAAGAAATCAAGAATTACGCAAGTAATCATATGTAATAATCAAATAATCATGAGTAATTATGAGTAATCACAGATGATCATGAGTAACCATAAGTAATCATCAGTAATCACGATAATTTTTGAAATCACTGAATAATCAGAGTAAATTTGGAGGAAACCCCTTGATTGAAAACAAAGACAGCGATTTTCTTGAATGTCATAATTGTCTCAGCGAAACGTTTATTGGGTCATTTCAATACAATTAAAACATTTTCTCCGTGAAAAAAATCACTCTTCACTTCTTACTTTTTATTTCACTATGTAGGTATCGCTTTCACTTCTACAGATACGTATATCGGTTTACTAATTATATACTTCTTTATTGTTTTAATTTGAAGAGAAAAAAAGATACTTAAGCATGTACTTCAATGCAAATCAATACACTGAAGGAGATTGCAAAAAGGATAAGAACATACCGCTAACACTCACTAACAATTTCAAAGTAAGAAAAATTTGTTTTCATGAAAAAAGAGAAAGAAGAATGTGTCGTTAAGATTTTCGTGAATGGTTTTGTCTAAGAAAATTCATGTAATTTGAATATGAATAATATAATAATTTGAATGAAGAACTTGACAGTTTCGAAAATCCAAAATTTATCAATCTTTCTGATCACGTGCAATAACATTCCAAGTGAGCTGGAATAGATTTTTGAAACTCATGGTTATCCTAGAGCATCGTTTGCTGTCAAGACAGTCACCGATCTGAATAACTCTCAACTAAATTCCCAAAATTGTTACCTACAGCCTTCCCGAGCAATAAATTCATCCAGCCAACACAACATCCGGTTGCTAAAAAAAAAAATCAAATCACTCCACCCTTTGTCAAGCCAGGCATCGAAACACGAGAACGCATTACACTCAATTGATTACGTTTCGTGTTACTCGCATTCTGACGGTATCTACTTTGGCACATCTCGCATTCCATCTGGATTTTCATAGAGCCAGAAAAAAACGTATGTAGCCTCAAAACAGTGATGATGTCAACCAAATGCCTGATGCAGCTCTTCTAGTTTGGCATCCACCAAAGCATTCCGGAAATGAAGCTTTCGTTTGTTCCTGCCCGGCAAAATCGCCCCCCAATAGCGCCTGACCCTGAGATATTGCATTCCGTGTGAGTTAGAAAGACTGCCCACACGCATCCTGGGTGATCCTGCGATTCTGCCAACGATGGCTGCAGCAGTGACGTGCGGGACGCAATCCGATTATGGAAAACTCAAGCCGAGAGCGTGTCCGCAAAATGCAAGTGAAGGATAAAGCACACGATGCGAATGGAATTCTCACTAAACACAATCCGCTACACCGTGGGATGACCACCACACATTTTACCACAGACCAGCATGTGTAACCGTGGTCACTGAAACAGATAAAAGCCACAACTCACAGAAAAAATACATTCGTTGAATGCAGTTTGATTCGCAACAGAATAAAAAAAAACAAAGGACTAGAAAAATGCGGAGTGCACCACCACGCATCTCCATCTGCAGTTTCGAATCTCGAACACAAACCCATCCTGAAATCATGCCAATAAAAAGGGCGACTGCTGAGTGCTGGTTCTTCCCGCGATGACGATGACTACAGTGAGTGAGAGACGGGAGAGCGAAAAAATGCATCTCACTTCAACGATTGTGAGCGATTGGAGGACGAGAAGGAAAAAAATCGCACCACCCACCCATGGCCATATCCGGTTGCTTCCTGCCGAGGGAAACAAGAAAAACTACGATCAACAAGAAACACTAGCACCCTACAGTCGTATTGGTGACACATTCAACAGCTCTCTTGTTGCTGCTGTTTGGTGTGGGAATTATGGCGCTTTGCTACACAAGCGAAGTGTTGCATACAACCGGCTGCGATTGACGAGGGGGCCACCAATTTTGATAGTAAGTCAAACAGTTATTGACAATGTTGAGCTTAATTGAAGAATCCAAGTAAGGCTAAAGTGAGGTTAAACATCGTAGTATAATATACTGAAATTGATGATAACTTTCTGGCTATTCAAACTGTATGGAATTGGTCACTAAGGTCATGTCGATTTTTTTTTCCATCCAGCTTTTGTTTAAAAAAATAAGCCACTACAAATAAATTTGGTTTTATTATTTCACCAAGAAATGCCAATAGGTTTCATACTTTAGTCAGGTTGATGAGAACCTAAAGCCCGATTCATGGTAAATTTGGTAAATTCAAGTGATTATAACTCAAGAATTAAACAATATACACGGTAGATCAAAACGTCATACAAAAGGGTACATTATAATAGCATTCACACGATACATAACAAGTTATTACATTTTACCCTTTCGAACGAACTGTCACGCTTTACTTGTGATCGATGCCATCATGATCTGTGCAGTCGCTGGCAACACTGTACCGGTGATTTTATTCCACTTTAAACGCATTTGTTGTGCACTTGTCACTTCTTTACGGCATCCTCGAAGTTTCCGCTTGACATTTGCCCAATATTTATTGATCGGTCTGAACTGAGGGAAATTCAGAGGATTAATTGATTGCAGCATACCATTCTAGTACCTCCTTAGAGTAGTAGCAGCTGGCTAGATCATAACGTTGGTCTTGTGTTGCCGAATGAAGGGTAAATCCGCTTTTTCAGACACTCTTTAATGTAAACCTTCGACGTCATTGTCTGCGATATGATGAAAACCTTGGTTTTAAGGCCACAACTGCAGATTCCTTGCCAAATCATTAGTTTCCGAAGAAACTTATCAGCAAAAACAAATTTATACCTGAAAAGGACATTCCCACGACCAATTTCCAGGTAACTTTCGTCCGGGGATTTGTTTATAATTCATTTTGACATATGTTTCGCCATCCTTTGAAATACAGCCATCAAATTTTGTCAAAACTCGTTCGTATAGTAATCGTGCTCGCTTTTTGGCCACTACATTTTGTTTCAGGAACAAACCGCAAAAAGACTTATATCCTTCTCTTTAAAGGATGTTACGCACGGTGGAAAAGTTTGAATCGTATTGCTTTGCTAAATCACGTAGGGTTGCTAAACCACGAGACACGTGGGTTGCCTTTCACGTACCTCAACTCCATTCTCCTCAGCTCTTTGTCCCTAGTACCACTTTTATGATAGATGCGCTGTGTTCTATTCACAACCAGAGTATCCTTGTAACATTTGATTACAAAACACACCGTTGACTTTGGGAATTTTAACAGTTTTGCTATTTTTGAGGCAAACCACGAAGGATTCTCTAGATGTTTGTGCACAATTAATATTCTTTTCCCAAATTCCATGATCCGTAATTTCGAGATGCTTCGATTAATCGAGAAAAACTTTTCATAAATTTCTTCATCAATAAAACATCAAAAAATGCCTGACAAACCTTTTCTGTTCCAATCACCAGGGACGTGGTGGTGTATTAAACTGTGCTTCCAGATTTACTTTGAATCGAGCATTAGACAGCTCGTTTACAACTATCTTTTTTTTTTCGTTTCAAAACATATGAATGACATTTTTTATGTTTCAAAATGCCATGGAATCAATAATAAATTGAAATATAACAATACATTTTTTGAAATTGCAATTTTCGATGAATTTCGAAAAAAGGCCATAATTTTTTTTTTGATAACTATAAATAATCATGTAGAAGGAGATGTTCGCTCATCACCATGAGGCACCAAGAGTGAATATTAATGTTTTGGCTAGAATGAAAGATGTGAAGAGAAAGTGTTGATAGTTCCAGTCAGATGCGGCAGGTAGGAAAATCTAATAGATGTTTTTTGAAATTGAGCGAAAGGGCATGCATCCAATGGTACTCGAACCATGGACGTCAATCTTGCCTAACATCCCACTGTGGAGCTGAAGCAACGGAACAAGTCCGCCACTTCAACAGGCAAAAATTGACGCATGGAAAGACGCTCATGCACTACTGTGGCTTGTATAGCTATTCTAGCGATCTATTGTGTGCACTCTGTTTATTGATGCGCAGCATGGAGAGGAACTCTTCCTTTTTGGGTTTGTTTTGGTTCGCACCGACTGACGATCACTAACGTTTCTTCTCGTCGTCTCCAACGTAGAGACCTCGGAGAGAGTCATAATCGTTACTCCTCGCACGGAGAATAAATAACATAAGAATTAATGTATGTAAACCCAAAAATGGTGGTAACCATTAATTATACTGGTAGAATTCAGTATCGCATCGCTTCACGGTGTTTTCTCCGAGGTCTCTACGTTGGAGACGACGAGAAGAAACGTTAGTGATCGTCAGTCGGTGCGAATCAAAACAAACCCAAAAAGGAGAGAGTTCTCTCCCATGTGCGCATCAATAAACAGAGTGCACACAATAGATCGCTAGAATAACTATACAAGCCACAGTGGTACATGAGCGTCTTTCCATGCGTCAATTTTTGCCTGTTGAAGTGGCGGACTTGTTCCGTTGCTTCAACCTACCCCGCAGTGGGATGTTAGGCAAAGATTGACGTCCATGGTTCGAGTACCATTGATACATGCCCTTTCGCTCAATTTTCAAAAACATCTGTTAGATTTTCCTACCTGCCGCATCTGACGGAACTATCAACACTTTCTCTTCACATCTTTCATTATAGCCAAAAACATTAATGTTCACTCTTGGTGCCTCATGGTGATGAGCGAACATCTCCTTCTTCATCATAATCGTTACTCCTCGCACGGAGAATAAATTACATAAGAATTAATGTAAATAAATAATCAGTTCCGTGGGCAAACTTGAAGCCCTTTAGTTCCTCTTTCGAAAGATCATCGAAAAAACAAAAATTATACATGTTACGAGCAAAAACCGAATCGTGTTCCATATTACAAGCCATTTTTTGAAATTGCAATTTTGGATGGATTTCGAAAACAGGCCATAACTTTTTTTTTATGACGATAAATAATCAGTTCCTTTAGCAAAGTTGAGCCTATTAGTTCTTCTTTCGAAAAATGTCTTTGGATCCGCGAAAAAATAAAAATTGTACATGTTACGAGCAAGAAACGGATCGTGTTCCATCTTACAAGCCTTTCCTATAGTCATTGCAAAGATAAATTGGCTTTTTGGTAGAACTGTGATTTTTTATGTTGATGTTGATTCATATGTTATGACCTATTTCGGCATTATTTTAGATAACCTTATTGAATTCCCACAAATTTTTAGAAAATTCATGATAAATTCATCGAATATATGTGTTGAAATTAGGGTTTTTTTTTTGTAAATTCACATAAGTTGCGAGACGTATTAATTTTCGGCTCTTATTATCTGGATTGCTTCAATGGGCCTCACGACCTTTCCATGGAGCTGACGATTGGTCGTTCCACTTCGGTGTTTGCTTTGAGGCATACGAGTCTTCGTCAAGGTTTCCCTGTATATGTTATGAGAACACGCCATACGGTGTTTCTAGGAAAATTTAACACTTTAGCTAACTTAGACGCGGACCACAATGGATTTTCAATCTTAATGAGTTAAAATCATAGGCGTAGCCAGGATTTCGAATAGGGTGGGGCAAGATATTATTTTTTTTTTAGAGAGAGAGAGAGAGAGAGAGAGAGAGAGAAAGAGAGTAAGAGAAAGAGAATGAGAGAGAGAAAATTACACCGCCTTCAACCAGCGATTGCACACACTGAATACAAAGCATTATACCAAAAATCAATATGCAACTAAAGATTTTAAATTGGTTCACTTTAGAACCCCATGGTCCGATATACACCTTGCTGTACATATTTGCGCCTTTGTTTAGATTTGTTGTGTTATTTTGACAGAATATTTGAGAGTGTGTTCGTGTGAGTTCATTATTAGGGGCGCATTATTAAGCTTGGGACCGATGTGCTAGTACTGACTGAGCCAAGAAAAAAATCGCATTTGTTTGGGAGCTAGTGGTCTTAGAGTTAGTCTTTGATTATACAACGGACAACACAACGCTTGGTGGACCCGAAGAGTATGGACATTTTCAAGTTCCACTGCCTAGAGCAGGAATCGAGCCCTCACTTTGTGACAATTCGCCTAAACGACGGGTGGATTATGTTCTCTACGCTTCCCCAAAGTACTTTACAATACCCGTCAAATCTTGGCAACACGATTCAACAATTCTAGGTTTTTTCCACATGTTTCAAAATCGAACCGCATTAAATAGCAACCATGGTAAAATCTAGCGGGTACTGTCATGTGTCGAAATATTCACTTTACAGTCGTGTTGGATTTTTGTATAGGATAACCATCGAGTTTGTTCACAGTTTGTACTGAAAATGTAATTTTCCTCCACGACCCTCTCACCCACACTGAAAATTAAATTCTAATTTTATTACTAAATCAAAGGTACGACTAACAAATCTATTTGTTGTGTTCGTTGTAAGTACATTTGAACGTTGCGACCTTTGTTTTCAATGCCACACGCGTAACAGTATAAAAAACGAAGTATTTATTGGCACAGAAAGAACATTCGTGCATTGATCGAAAACGATATAAACTACTACGAATATTTTGTTATCAATAAAAAAAACTCTGGTGGTTGCATGATTGACTGACAGATCTTCTACATCGACTCAGTATGGTATTGAAAAAAAAGAAATCAATAAATTAATGATTCCAGCACACCCAATCGGCAATACCAACATGTATGAGTACGACTGAAGACAGGTAGCAATTGGTTGATCTGCTTGAAATTCATTTCGTGCATTGTACAAAAAGGCGTAATAATAGAATTTCACCAGATGACAAGCATTAAGAATGTTTCAAGCAATTTACGAGACATTTGTTCTATGTGAAAAATCAATGTCTACGAACCCAGTGAAAGCTAATTTACGAAAATAAATTTTCAGCGTATATATTGACAAGGCAACACCACAAAAACACCATTTTTCTCCCATACAAACAGAAAAAAATCTTTGAGGTAGCTCAGCCAATCTTCTGGTCTACATCTAAGCATGTTACTATAAAGTACTGGGAGAGTCTTCCTAGACTGCCTGTCAATATGCAAAATTTGGATGACGTCGGTATTGATTTATCTCAAATAATATTAATCCGTCCAATGTATCACAAAACATTGCGATTGATTGAGCGGATTGGAGAAAATTATATCAAGAGATCAAGTCTCCCCCGGTCGGTGCTAAACCAATGAGCCTGCACATCAATAGAAGTATAAAGTTGCCAGAAGGCATTAAATGCATCTACACACTCTTACTTTTATCAAATTCCTAAGGTCCATTAATTATGTCACGCAGTAAGGGGGAGGGGGTTTTTTGAAAATGTGACGATCCATACAAAAAAAATTGAAGGTCCATACAAACAACGTGAAAAAGGGGGGGGGGGTAAAAAGTCATTTTTTACGTGACATAATTAATGGACGTTTCCTAAATCGCAATTTTGAATGGATTCGCATAGATTGTTCTTAAGCAGCTTGTTTAGGATTGGTACAGTTGTAAAAATTAAAAGTTAACAAAAAAAGTTTGCTTCGAGCGTCGGCTGTGAAAAGTTGTGTCGATGCTTTATTACGCACTATTTTGCAATCGGCCATGGCGCGTTTCGTATTGTTTCGGTTACCTATAATTCGGCGTTGTGAGTAATCGATTGAGCACAGAAAAATAAAAATAATCACAATTAATTATGATCCATAATATTGGTTTGCCATGCTCGCCGTACCACCATATCTTGGAGCAAGTAAACCACTATCCCATTTTGTGATTGGCTTGAATAGCACTATTTGTATAAATAGTTCAAAATCAGAAATAGGTATTAATATTTTAAAAAAATAGAGGGGGGTTATACCTAGGATATCACCGCAAGATAAACGTAGGATCGCGTTGGTGTTTTCCTTCTTATGAAATTTCCTTCCCTTATTTAACATGCATTCGGGCGAGGCAGGCGCTGGTTATTGCATTAGTTTGAGATCACCAGTTTTTTTTTACCTTGAGAATGTATGCTAGTCCTCTGGTGGTTTTCTGTGTAATAACAGCTCATCTGGCAACAACGGCAGCTTCGGGTGTTTCATGTTTATAATCTTACTCATGCTCATAGCAACGGATAAAATCTTTGAATAGTTTAAAACAACTGCAGCTTTTCGCTCTGATTAGCATGCTATCTTGTCTCTGAAATTCGGATATGAGTCGTTTCGTCTCGCCCGTAGAATATCATATGTTAGAAAAAATTTAGTCTTTACTATTGAAAAAAAAATCTCATGGATGTCTATTTTTTTTAACTTTTATGCTACATCTTATAATAAAAATAATAAAAAATTGAAGCAAACATTAAAATTCTATAAATGGATTCAAAAGTTAGGGGGGGGGCAACGGCCCCCCTCTGCCCCCCTCTGGCTACGCCTATGGTTACAATTACGTTGAAGGTGGTTTGTCGGATTTTTCCATTTTAAAAAAAAACTTGCTGATCGGTCTCTTCTCACTATTGTGACTAATGAATGTGTGGACAGCAATAGCTGAAATTTTAACAGCCATCATTCAAAGAGTGAAGCTCATAGAAAATGGTTCACAATGGTGATTACCAACGCCATCTGTAGGGAATTAATGGTACTTTTCAGGCATCCTAGTATATACTAGGACTTTTTCAAGTATGCTCCCGTGATCGCTTCTATATGATAATGTATCAAAAAAAAAGTTTGGTTTGGCAGTTCTTATTTTTTTGTTAATAGTTCTGTTGCTAAGCCAATTCGATGCAATGTATGGATTTTCTGTTCCTTTTACGACGTTATTATTTGCACCGTCGTGATTTGAGTAGTTTGTTTGGTTGCCGATGCATAATCTAAAAGCTGCGTTTTCTTCAAAACTGTGTAATTTTAATTATATAAGTAAAATCGCCTCGCGCTACAAGACCTCCATCCAAGTGTAGCATCTAGGGTTACCATTCCCATTTTCATCTCTTCATTTGTTCATTGTTGATTTTAATATTTTTAATTTTAAAGCAAGCAACAAAAGTAGTCAATTTATTGATATATCAAACCTACTTTTCCGGTTAATATTAATATTGGCTCATGAGATGAATGACGGAACAGTTACCCTATGGGGTAATGCTTTCCAAGAGTTTGTTGATTTGTGATAATAAACTATTTCAGCTTTATCAACTGATTCTATAAGATCAAATGCATTATTTCAAATATTTGCCAATACTGTACTTGACCATTGATCACCCTCTTAGAATTATAATGTTCATCGATAAGAAGTACAAGAGGATTTGCAGAAGCACTTTTGGGCTGCCATTCCACTGATCTGGCAGCACTTGTGTACCTCTTTCCCAAATGATAAAGAATCAGACCAGCCCTGGTAGTTGAAGTTAAACTACCCAAAGTTTTGCCAGTGCCCAGGAATGACCCTCCACCATTCTGCTGTGATCTCTAAGGCTAATTGCCAGTTCGGTTTTGTGTCGAAAATCTCAAGAGGCTTCACTGATCCGAACTACTGTCTGAAAGTTCTCATTGTTCGCTGGTACGACCGATCCTTGCAAAGTGCCTTCTTGGTCTGGCTTCCATATCAATTGACTTGGAGCTTGAGGATCGAAAGTATACAGCGCAGGTTCATCCGGATGGCATTGCGTGATCCGCAAAATCATCTCCCGCCGCATTCCAATCGCTGCCATCTGCTGCAATAACATAATTTGGGATTGCCAACGGAAACATCAACAAGCGGTTTTTGTTCCAAGCTTTTGAATGAAGAGGTCGACTGCTGAAGGTTCACCTCTCAGCTGAACATCCGAGTGCCACCAAAAGCATTACGGGTTGATACTCTGCTCCAATATCAGAAATCTCCAGGCAATAATTCATAAGATTTTGTCAAAGTCTGCCCTAGATATAACTAGGTGGTATGGTGTTAAAATAAAATCTGTGTTAAAAAACCGCTGGAGTTTTCGCCATCAAAAAGTGATTATAAAAATAAGAGTTCTTTTGTTTGTATAATTTCAAATAGTTTACAATTATTCATTTATAATTTTTTAGAATTGAACTTTCACAAATCACTGATCATTATAAAAATCTATCCATAAATGATTGAGTTATTAACGTTCCAAGTGTTAAAGTTTTTTGTGAAGGACAATCATATAGAACAACAAAACTTCAAATGTTACCCAACGTCAACCATACAGGGTGCGGCAGAAAATAATGCGAAAATGTTCACAGTTGAGTATCGGGTTAATTCGTGTAACTAGTGACTAATTTTAGTCAAAAATGTATTTGTTTTTGTTTACTTTCAAGTGCTGCATCCAAACATTCTATTTGTTTTATTGCAAATTCGTCAAAATGTTCACGAAAGAAGTGATCACCAGTTTGTTGCTCGCCAAGAAGAAGCCGAAAGAGATTTCCAAGGTGGTAGGGTGCCATTTGGCAACAGTTTACCGCATAAAAAAGTCCCTGCAGGATGGTTCAAATCAGCGGAAGCCGGGAAGCGGACGTTCGCGCTTTGCACGCACGCCGAACGTAATCAAATCGGTCCGTGCAAAAATTGCTCGCAACCCGGTGCGTTCCATAAGAAAACTTGCAAAGGAAGCCAATATTTCGGAGAAATTCATGCGTAGAATCATCAAAGAAGACATGCATGCATCTTTCAGAGCCAGAGTGAAACGCCACTTGATTACGGACCGGGTCAAGGAACTACGAGTGACTCGTTCCAAGGGATTGCTTTCCTTGTTGAAGAAGGAAAAAATGATAGTCCTGTTCTCCGAAGAAAAGCTTTTCAGCATCGATGCTGTTGGTAACAGCCGCACGGACCGGTTTGAAAAGGCCGCCTGTTTTCATTGATGCTGGAGTTATAATCAATACCGAAGTGTATATCGGTATTTTAAAGGACCAAGTGCTTCCCTGAGTGATGGCCAACTTCTCCGAGGACAAAAACGTTGTCCTACAGCAGGATGGAGCGCCGTGTCACACGTCCAATCGAACTCAACAATAGTTGAACGATAACATGAAGTTTTGGCCGAAGGATTTGTGGCCCCCTAGCAGTCCAGATCTTAATCCGTTGTATTATTCGATTTGGGCATAAGTTGAAGCACGAGCCTGCAAAACATCACACCGTAGTGAGAAAACCCTGATGTCAACCATAACACGCACATGGCAGTCAATATCGGAGGACTACGTCCGTGGCTTCCGGCGTTGGCTAGAAGATGTTTTCAATAAAAATGGAGGACACATTGAATAAATTTGTTTAAAAGAACTTTATAAAGCTAATTGCACTCGAAAATGTTGATATTATTGCTTGAATTAGTTGAAAATGGTATTTGAGAGCAATAGAAAAAATTTCGCATTATTTTCTGCCGCACCCTGTAATGCCGAGCATTGTATAACTGTACGCAACTCCTTCGTATGTTTTTCAATGATAATCTCCATGCCGAGCAAACAAAAAATAATGAAAAATTAATCAGTGGAAATTAAATATCCTATGTAAGGTAACTCGACATACTTCACAAATGCCGCTTAGGTTGACAAGCAACGTGTAAAGCATATGATGGCAGAATTCCCAAGTAATTCAATTCAATCCGATTAAATAGTTTTTAAAAGAACTTTATGAAAATTCAAAAGTCATTTTTTTACGTCCAGCAATCCTTTTTGCAATCCCGTTTTGTTTAGTTCCGGACCATATTTTACGAAGCTGTTAAGCAAAACCCTGTTAGAGGTGGGCTCAATTTTTGGTTTGGTCTATGATTTTTTGGGCTTTCAATTTTAAATTGTATTAGTGTAATTAGACTACTAAGTCCTGCTGCGAATCATCAAGTCAAATAACAAAAATTTTAAAAGGTTATGGAATTTTTAACCAAGTGTATTTGATTATCCTCATAATTAAGCGGCGTATTGTTCGTTTTCATTGTAGAGTAATAAAGAGTAATATGCGCATATTTCATCTACGGTATATCATATAGGGATAACAATTCTCCTGCGCTCTCAAAGTGCATTTATTATCTAGATCACAACAGAAAAATGCCCACTGTTGTTTCGTACTTCAAACAGCTAAATAATTCATATTCCATCGAAAATTTTCATCATAATGGTTTTATCTTGAAAATTGAATTCAAATTCGCCAGCCAATTCGTGACGGCAAAAAAAAACGAAACCCCAAAAAATACCAGCCAGGAAAAAATCTCCAACACTCACACAACCGCGCACATTAACCCGACACCACCCAGAAGCACCAGTCTACAAACCGGAAAAAATACATCTCTGCCAACCCAAAGTGCAAGGAAAAAATCATCATGCTTCCACCGAAAGGAAAATAAAAAAAAACACACTTTTTAAAAAGCAGCCAGAGAAAAAATCTCCCGTGTTATATACCGATTTTTTCCGACTCCGAGCCACTCTCTCATTCTCTTGCCCCATTCCAGGGCGCCAATCGCAGTTTTGGAGTTAGTAGTTGGCCGTCTGCTGAAATCGGGAAAAAATCGTCCACTTCTCTGAGGGATGGCGGGGGGCGGAGGCAGGAAAGGTGGGATTGGATGCCTCGCTATTATAGTACATAGAGCTTTGATGATGGTTGCATCTAGACGAAAACCACACTTTCTGCACCACACCACATCGGCATCGGGGCCACCAGCTGGATCGAGTGAGATCGAGATACCACTGCTGTCGCCACGCGCCGTGGTGCACCGAAGCAGGATGGCACGAAAAAATAGCCTCCCATCCGCTCCGATTCTTTTTCTCGCGGAGGTTTTAAAACTGACCCATCCCACCGGGAGTGGCGGCTTTTTCTTCGTTTTTTACATGTTCCAAACGAGATTCGTACCCCTTTTTTCCGCGCGTCCGGCCACAATCAGATTTGGCCACCCTCGGCACATAGTTCATCAGTTTTCGCTTGAATCGAACAATGATGTAGCCGGGATGGATGGTTTGGGAACCTGCTGCGGAACCTGCCTACAACTCTGGAATGAACTTGTGGCGATGGGTGGTGGAGAGGTCCTTCGCTCCAGAAGTGACAACATCCCCTCGCTTGCCTGCACGGAAGCGGGACTTTGACGGTAGTGGTGGTGTCGTGTCGGTGGCCAGCTCAATGCTCAATTCTAGAGTAACAGTCGCACTAGTGTTTGTAGTTGCCGTTTCTATGCATCAAACGAGCTGTGGCCATCAAAGGGAAGAGGAGATGTTCGACAAAATCGGATTTTTTTTTGTTCTCACTCCCCTTTCACTGTCACCCCATTGCGTGTTCGTGTAGGAAGGATGCGTAGCGATCCGATCTCTTTCTACTTTTCGTTCGTTTTTTTCCTTTTTTTGGTTTCTCGTAACCTGATGGGGTGAAACTAGTGTGGGTTGGATGAAAATCTGTTTTGCGAAAATTATAAAATGTAAGAGCTTTGGCTTCATCGCACAGAGGTGACGAAAAAAATACGCAGATGCTCTGAAATGGATCCCTGGAATTGCGCTGGGTCGGTTTATTATTCATTAGCGTGAAATTTGTGCTTAATTAGTGGAAATTTGTGATACAACTACTGTTCTGAGTTGAGCATGCAACTTCGAAACAAAAATGTGGGACTGAAAAATGATATTCAGGGTATTGAAAATGCTGTTTGTTGAATACAGTTGATTGATGTGAAATTGGTGGGCGAAATTAAATTAAAACACTCTTTTATCTCTGAGTCTATCCATTGTTTATGTTTTCTATATGGAAAGACTAAGAACTTTTAAATATTCCCATAGTTAACATTGATAATTAAAAAAATTCTTTTAAATAGTACTTAATTTAAACTAGACTAGATTGTATTACTTAATGCAGGCCGAGCCCTGGATTTCCTCTGTATATTGATTTATTTATTTGACATAAATCACAAGTAGACCGTTATGTTACAGTAATAGTTCACTTAAATATATATTACCAAAAGATATGTAACAATATTTGACTTATATTTCTGAACAGTTTTTCAGCGAAATTTGATTTTATCGTTGAAAAATCAATGATTTCACAACGCATATTAAATGTTGCCATCGTTCGATTTGAAGGCTCAAATTCAGCATACTTTGAACGATGGTGGCTTGTAGTAAATACATTTCAAAGTCGTAGCTACCGACTGGGTAAGTAAAAATTAAGTTTTGGTAAAAGTTCTTCAGAATCAATACGATGCGAAACGATAGCGTTTACAAATGGCCCCATTGAAAATTTTCGACGCCCTTTTTATGTTTAGATTCTGATGAGCATTCAACGAGCTTCATAATATGATGTACTTAATTACTTAAAATGTGTTTTTATTTGTCGTTTGTTTTAATGTTTACATTTAATTTTTACAGTTTAATTGATTAGCCAGAGGGGCTGTTCATCTTTGTTCTTTGTTTAAATTGATTTGTAATGTGCTTTGTTGATTTAATATTCTAATTTACATTTCATCCGTTACGGGGATTGGTTGGTTTGAATTCGTAAAATTTGATAACCTATCTAACTACAATTACTACAATTTGAAAAACCTAGGGGTGGGGTACCAAGTCCCGGATGACTTGGTGGTCTGATAGGTGGCAACGTGTCCTGTACCTATTGATAGTCTCACTACAACGATCTTCGAGTGTTTTAATCTCGGCCAGACGGTGGATCTCAGTATTTCTCGTCCACGGAGGTGTGTTCAGGATTATCCTGAGAAACTTGTTTTAAACCCGCTGTAGTATCAGGTGGTGTATTTTAGCGCAGCTCTCCCAGATCGGCATGCCGTACTGAATACCCGGGAGTATGATCTGTTTGTAGATAGCAAGCTTGTTCTTCAGGGACAATGTAGACTTTCTGTGTAGCAAGGGGTACATAAGCTTCAACAGAACGTTACATTTTGTGACAGTCTTATCAACCTGTTCCCTGAAGTTCAGCTTGCTATCTAGTGTCACGCCAAGATAGATGGCTGAATTGGTCCATTCCACCGTTGTGCCGTTTAGACAAATTTTAACATCCTCTGCCGGAACAAGTCTGGGCGATTTCGAGTGTGGGAAGAGAGTGACCTGGGTCTTCGCTGCATTGATGCAGATCTTCCAGTCTGTGAGATACTTTAACAGAACATTCAGGCTTCGCTGCAGTTTCGATGCGATCGCTCTCACTACCCTACCATTGTGGACGACTGCGGTATCATCGGCAAACAGCGACAGAGATCCGTTTTCAGGGAGTGGGGGTATGTCCGAGGTGAACAGGTTAAACAGAAGTGGACCTAGTATGCTTCCCTGCGGAACACCGGCAGAAATCTCCTGCGCATCGGACACTGTACCATGCAGCAAAACACAGAATGTTCTGTTTGTTAAGTAGTTTTTTATTATCTTCACCAGAAAGACTGGAAGATTGAACCGATGCAGCTTGTACACCAGGCCATCATGCCAGACGTTGTCAAACGCCTTTTCCACGTCAAGAAGGACCATGGCAGATGTTGTCGAAACACACTTGTTTCGCCTGAGGATGTTAGTGACTCGATTCAGTTGATGTACTGTTGATCGACCGCGTCGAAAGCCAAACTGTACATCAAGCAGGATGTTGAGTTCGTCGGTAGATGCAAGGAGCCGACGGTAAATTGCTTTCTCAAAAAGTTTTGATACTCCCGAGAGAAGGCTGATGGGTCGATAGCTCTTGGAACATGAATGATCTTTCCCAGGTTTCCGGATGGGTATGACTTTCGCTGACTTCCAGCACGAGGGGAAGTAGCTAAGTCTAAGGCATTGATTAAAAATTAATGCTAGATGTTCATAGAATTGGGAACTCAAGTGCTTGAGTTCCAAATTCAAAATTTTGTCAAAATCTGGCACCTTCATTTTCTTTGATGTTTTGATATAGGTCGACAATTCGTCAGCTGTGATATCTAATTCCTCCGAAAAATCATTGGGATATAGATGGATGTTATTCGCATGCTCGTTAACGGCAGCTTCGTGAGGACTGACGATGTTCTGTCCAAGATTCTGTGAGCTGACAAAATGTCGACCTATCTCAGCAGCCTTCTCGGAGTAATCAAACGATCCTTAGAGTCTTTGTTGTCCAGTGGGATCAACGGTAGAATGGGCCTAGGCTTGGTTTTTAATATTTTTGTTAATTTACAGAACGGCTTTGCACAATCTGGGAGGGCGCGGATTTTGTTGCCAAAATTATTGTTTCTGAGATCCACCATTCTGGCCTTAATGATTTTGTTGAGACGATTGCACTCTGATTTTAGGGCAGGCAGACCAGTACTTTGATACTGTCTGCGAGTGGTGTTTCGAAGACAGATCAGATTTTTAGTGAGACTGTCAATGGGTAAGGAGTTGCTCCCGGGCCTGGGAGATCGCCTGCTCGATCGACTGCAGTTGCCGATCGATGTCGTCGGTTGATTCGGGGCGTCTTTCGTAATCGACGGTGTTGTCGACCTGATGACGGAACTGGACCCAGTTGGCGCGATGGTAGTTTCGCCTGGTTACCGAAAACTGGGTGGGAATATCCGGGCCCAGAATGGTATAGTGGCCCTCTTCCAGGTCATCGTGTAGGATGGAGCCGTTCTTGTTCCGTCGTGCGTTTCCCCAGGTTTCATGTTTTGCGTTCAGCTCATCGGCGATGATAAACTGCCCATGCCTCCGAATGAGCTTGATGATGTCGTTTCGAAGATCCTATCTGTCCCGTTGTTTATACTTGCTTGTTTGGGACAATAGGCCGCGATGATAGTGATAGGGCCGACGCGTGGATTCGACCTTGACTCCGATGGCTTCGACGAATTGGAGCTGCAAACTCGGAAGCATCTGGCAGTTGATGTTGGTACGCAGGGTGATGGCGAACCCCTGGTTCGATCAAGTCTGATCAGACGGAAATCTGGGAGGAACACGTTGATCTCAGGCTAGAGATGCGTCTCGGTCATGATTGCGATGTCAATGGACCGCTCGTTGAGAAAGTTGATAAACTCGATGTTCTTGCTCTTCAGCAAACAAGCGTTCCAATTTGCGATATTGACGATTTCACGGTCCATTGAGGAACGCAATCATCGCCTGAATTTGTTCTCCACGTATTCTGCAGGATCGCTTGATGATGATGGCCTGGGTCAGGATTGCAACGACTTCCTCCGTTGATAGCATCGAATCATCGATCGCGCCAGATGTTGCACCAGAGGACGACGGTCCTGGAAGATCGCTTTGGGATGGTTGGGTTGCTGCAGCTGCGAACCGATGTTGAACCGAAGGCTGACTGGGAACCGGACGGTTTGGTGGCACTTGTCGTGTTGGGAAAGCGGGAAAGTTCTCGGTCGTGAGGGACGGAAGCGGACCAGATCGTCGTCGATGGCCGGGTTGGTTGTTGGATGATGATTTTTTCCGAATTGCGATGAATTCGGCTCGCTTCGGGCATTCCTTGCTGGTAGCTTTGTGCGCCGCACCGCAGTTGGCACACACTGGATCAACATCCTCCATCCGCTCACAAGCATCGGCTTCGTGGTGTTTGCCGCAATCGACGCAGCGCTTCGCCATGTGGCAATTTTTGATGCCATGCCCGAACATCAGGCAGTTCTGGCACTGAGTGACGTCGCGGTGAATCGGTTGGTACCGGTCCCACTTCACGACGATGTGGAACAATGCTCTGACGTTCTGGAGGTCCTTCATGCACGTCGAGTTCTTATCGAAGTGCACCTGGTAGAGCTGATCCCGATAGCTTCTCGAGATGTCATGCCGACGCATTTTGTTGATTTGCACTGGTTTTAGTCCATTGGCCTTTAACTCGTCGGCCAGTTCCTCCGTTTTCTTCTCCGGGAGGCCACGCAAAACTACCTTGAAGGGTTTGCTCGCTTCGATGTCGTGCGTGAAGTACTGCACGTTCATCTGCTTCAAGATTTCCTTGACAGCGTTGTAGTGAGATAGCGCCGAAAGCATAAGCTTATAGCCCTGCAAACAGAGCTGGATTGTGCATTGTAGGCCCTTATTGATGTAATAATACACCCTGTCGAGCAAGCCTTCCGGGAATCCTTTCACGAACAGCGGTGGCATTTTCTCCTTCTTTTCTATTGTTGGTGTATTGCCGTTCTCCAGAACGGCGACCCGATTATTCGCTAACAGCTTTTTGGATGACAGCACATCATCGGGTGAGTTCAAACGGGAACGTTTCCCAGACGAACTTGTGCCGACGTCAACATGCGTCGGCTTCCCCATACCGGGGTCGGACTGTGTATCACACAACTCGAGAGGGTACAGTGCACCACGTACCAAACGAAGGAGCGCACGAAATAAACCAAAAAAAAACTTTTCAGAGCGCGAGCGAAAAACACGACCGAACGTGTCGCTTGTTCAAACTGGAATGACATAATATGGTGTAAGGAATGTTTCGAAAATAAGATATCCACGTCCATTTGTGTACGCGATAGCGAAGTTTCCGGAGCCCAACCGTTCACGCACCGCATCACTACCATGAAGGACGCATCGTTTTGTTTTCGTTTCCTTTCCTTTTCCACTCTTCCTATGACACACACACCCTTACTACGGTCACCTTTTTCTACTAACATTTTGTGTTCTTTTTTTTTTGCAACGCCATTCCGGTGAGTTTTTTGTTTTGTATCTCAAAAACTTCGGCCCATGTACAACAGAGCTTTCCGCTGCGCCTCAGGAGTTTTCGTCACCAGTCTCATCTCTGCTATCATGGCCGAATGCGGTCAATTGCCATTCGAGCATCACCTAGCGACCTGCATGGTGACTAAAGCTCAATCATAACGGTCGAGATCAATCCCTCTCGTAAGAAGACTTGCGATCATTTTTAATGCCCTAACCAACCACGAAATTCCTCCAATAAAGTCGGTTGTGGTATCACCTTCGACTCCACAATTCCCCGTTTTAGTTCTGCCCTACCATCACATTGCTCCATTTTCAGTGCCGAAGCTTTTGCCCTAATGAAAGCTTGTCTCCTCATTCCACCCCCGATTGACTGTCCCTCTGTTATCTTCACTGACTCGGCAAGCTGTCTACAGGAAATGAATTCCTCATCCTTGAGACATCCCTGGCTTCAAATGCATATAAAACATTCCAGACTCATTGTAGAGAATCGGCGTCTTAAGCAAAGTTTCTCAGTGCGTAACGAATCGTCTTTTGATATTATCATATTAGTTCAAAACCGTGCTGCAGAGATGGCACTGCATGCTATCTTTGCCAAATGAATCTCTAGAGAGTTGCCGGCTTGGGCAAAGTTGTTTGGAATATAAAATATAGTCATTTGAAATTATCATATTAGTTCCAGATTTTGCCGCAGAGGTGACGCTGCAGTCTATCTTTGTCAAATGAAGTCTTCGAGAGTTGCCGTCTTGAGCAAAGTTGTGAAAAATGTAAAACATAGTCACTTTACATTATCAGATTAGTTCCAAATTGCACTGCAAAGATTAGTTCTAGACCGTACTGCAGATATGGTACTGCCGCCTATGTTTGCCAATTCACCATCTTAGACGACAAGCTTCATTTGGTAAAGATAAACTGCAGTGTCATGTTATTAAGCTGTTGGATAACATCCTTAACTACACTTATCGTGGAAGTTGGCACGTCACCCTCGTCCACCATACCGATGAAGCCATTCCTCCTGCTGTCTTGGTATTCCGCCTCTGCGCCATTCAAGTGTTCATCGTAGTGCTGGTTCCACCTTTCCATCAACTTACGTTCAGCCGTCAAGATACCTCCACCTTTATCCCGAAACATTTCTTGTAGAATTTTCGCGAATCTTGAGAACGATACAGCTGCTCCAATTCTTCGCACGCCAACTCCCGGAAGAGATGAGTTTGCTGCCTTCGCTTCGGTCTGTATCGCTCCATATTTTGACGATTCCCTAGCTGCAGCATCAACGCCCGCGCTGCATTCTTCTCGTCTAAAACCATTTGACACTCATTGTAGAACCAATCGTTCCGTCGATTTATTTCCACAAATCCTATGGCGCCTTCCGCTGCATTGTTGATGGCTGAACTGACGGTAGTCCAACAGTCCTCAAGAGGGGCTTCGATTAGCTCTCCCTCTTCCGGCAACGCTGCTTCAAGGCTTTGCGCGTAATTACTTCGGGTTGCTTCGGGTAGCTTCAGTCGCTCCCGATTATACCGTGGCGGGCGCGGGTATCGAATGTTGTTCACAACGGAAAGTCTTTGGCGCACTTAGACTATTACCATATAATGGACTGAGTCGATGATGGCGAAGCGATTGATCCTAACGTCGATAGTATCCGAGAAATGTCTTCCATCAATCAAAACTTGGTCGATTTGTGATTCGGTCTGTTGTGGTGATCTCCTGGTGTATAGGAGGCTGTTCTGGAAGTAGGTACTAAGTATGGCCATGTTCTTGGAGGCGACAAAATCGATGAGTCTGAGGCGCAAGTGGGCATGGAACTTTCCAATAACCGGTCTGAATTCTTCCTTCTGGCTGATCTGCGCATTGAGATTCCAATGACGATTTTGACGTCGTGGTCTGGGCAGCTGTTATATTCCCGTTTAAGCTGCGCCTAAAAAGTGTCCTGGTCGTCATCGTCCTTTCCTAAGTGAGGGCTGTGCACGTTGATTATGCTGACATTGAAGAAACGGCTTTTAATTCTTAACTTGCACATTCTGTTGCCAATTGGCGACCAACCAATCACGCGCTTTTGAATTCCGGCCATCACGATAAAAGCTGTTCCCAGCACGCGTATATTGCCGCACCTCTGGTAGATGGTTAAATCATCCCTATGCGTATATACCATTGATTCTGTCCAACAAATCTCTTGCAGCGCTACAATGTCGAGCTGAGCCGCCCCTAACATGGCGAGCAGACGATCAAGTTGGTGAATGCTTGAAGGCCAGTGCTTGCAGGAAAACGAAGCTTTTCAGCATATTTCTTCACTGAGAGATCCGGGTTTTCATTGCGACCGCACACAGTTGCTGTTTGTACATGCTCTTTCTTTAACGCCATTTTGAACTAAGCACTTACCAATTGCTCAGAAGTATTAACAGATAAAATATTTTCAGAAAGAACAGACATCCCAAGTAGCATTGTTGGTTTTATCAAGGTTTTATAGCATTCTAGAAGTTTAACCCATGGTCTTTAGGATCCTGATAAAACCAAAATTGCTACTTAGGACACGTTTAACACTCTAGTTGATTTGGTATTTCAGAAGATATATGTGTATAGAACAAGCCTTACATCACAATTATTTATATTTACTGCATTTCTATTAGCTTTTTGCATAATCAAAACATGTTTGTCAGGACTTTTGACGACTCCGGTGCAAGAAGCAAATAAAAAAAAACTCAACGCCAAACATTCCCTTGATTGATAACATAGAATTAATTCCACCCAAACGGCCCCCTTCATTTGCATACGTACGAGAAAAAAAAGCATCAACCCGTCAAAATTTGTACAGGCATTGCTTATAGCATAGTTTGAGCGCGAGTGATGACAACGAGTGAGAAAAAAAATCTAATTAAAAATGTTCAGTTTAAAATTCGTTCAAGCAAATATTTTCCTTCTCGTATCTCGTTACTTTGCTTTGATTCAATTTTTTCGCCGGCATACAGTTTCGACACGAAAATTTCCACCATAACCCCTCCCGGCTGCCGGTGGTGAATACTCTCGACTGGTGCTCTCTAGCGCCAGAAGCCCCATTCACGCGATGCTTTTGCTCTGTGCATATAGACATCATCATCATCATCATCAACATCATCATCATCGTCGTCGTCGTCATCGGTCGGCGCATTTACCGTGGTGCCCGTTTCGCGCTTTGGACATCATTTATGGCTCGGACCCACCATCCACTTCGAAACGGATACATGTAACTCAACCTAACTCGAACCGTATCCTTTTCCTACTTTACGAGCTCTCGCCTTCACTGCTGTTATTTTGTAAACGAGAAATATTTTACAAACGTTCACTTGTTCGTAATTACCACATCAAATTTAAAGTACATGAACCATTTGTGCTTCTCCACATTTGCCTACATCCCACTCGCGTTAACTATGCTTTCAAACCCTACTACAGTAACACTCATTGCCGGCAATCGTCTTGAAAAGTGAGCCGTTGATGTTCCGACTATGCCACGCTATTTCGTTTGGCCGAAATCACCACCCACTAATTTCCCTCCACCCACAGGGTTAAATCCAGCAGCCTCTTCGAAACCATCCAACGCCGACGAACCATCGAACGTGGCAGCCCTGTGGTGTGTGCATTTCTCGCTAGGAACTTTCCATCTTCATTTTCACCCCGACTGCGACGCTGGCTTGGGCCAACTGACAAGACGAAAGAAAAAAATTCAATTAAAAAATAACTTTGATATAAAAATTTCCTACCCCTAAGCTAATTTTTTTTCAGTATTTTAAATATTCCTTTTTTCATTCCGTCTATTCAACCCCAGCCCTGTCCGTAGGATAACTTCTTTTTTTCCTCGCTAAAGCGTGAACCTCTCCAGCATTTTTCAATTAACGCTCGGACTCTCTCTCTCTCTCTCTCTCTCTCTCTCTTTCTGTTTCTTCCCCTCTCGTTCCAATTTTCCCTCACCATCCATCGAAAAACAGAGCGGTCCTACCTAACAACTCGCGGCCACGGTCCGAGTGTTTGACCAGAGTGGACGAAAGGGATGAGTTCTGAATATTTTCCCTTTTTTTAAGCGAAAGCACGAGTTATGATTTTCTGGTTGTGTCTTTCCCACCCCCCCTAAGCACCGCTTTGCCCGTCCGCGCGATTCACTTCAGTTCTGTTTCTTTCGGCGAGTAATTTAATGATTATTTGATTAATGTTTATGAGTTTTTCTGCATGAAGCAGAGGCCCAATAGAACGGGATCGGCTTGCATAGTGCTCCGAGGCTAATGCTGAGTTCTGAGATAGCTCACATGGAATATTGTCTTGAAAGAAAGAATAAAATCGCAATGGATCCAAAAGTGTCATGTCTTGGTCCAGACGCCCGGTTGTATAGTATCATGCAACATTTCAATATGTCATCAACGTGGAACAAGGTGGACAAATGAGTTGTAAAGTCGTAAAGTAACTTTTATTTGTGACACTTTACACCACAAGGGTGTATTTGTGTCATAAAAGTATTGCATAATATTTCAATTATTATTGTCTTGCCGTTTGGCCGACTTCGTTTTTTAAGGATTCAAATATCCTTTATCGACATGTTCGATTTACTTCCCTTCTTTCACCTGTTTCTTCTCTTATTTCTCTATTTACGCTTCTTATTTTTATACTATTTTTGCTTATTTACCTCCACTTTTCTCTTCTTTCTTTCTATCTACTTTTGATTCGTTCAGTAACATTTTGCTTTCCAGTAATCGTCCATTTTTACCTTCTTATGCCCATTAATCGCTTTTTCTGGTATTTTCTTCTCTCTCTCTCTCTCTCATTACATATCATCTGTACTCCATCTTTTTCTTTTCGCAAATTACTTTTTGATCCACTTCTTCTTCTGCTATATATGACTGATTCCTTGAACATTTAAATAAAAAACACTTTAAAAAACACCTTTACGAGAGTAAAAATCTGAAAAATTTAAAAAATCTATGCTAGAGTAGGGAACGGCTCAATCAGGGCTGACTGTTTTAATCAATTGTTAGGAAATACGTCTAAGACTCCTACATTTTCCAAATTATTTAACTTATAATGAAACGAACATTTGCTCTATTTGTCAGGCTAATGATTCGATTTATAAATAATGATTGATTACCAATTAATTACTATTATTTTGAAGAATAAAAATACATCATCTAGAAAACCATCACTTTCTTATCTGCTGAAAAAGTTCGCTCAAATTTTGCCTTTGTGTATATTGCAGTTGACGCATGTACCGGAGAAAATATCTTCATCAGCTCCTTCTCACATATAGGTTTGTTGCCAGAATGTGATGTTCAGCATTGAGTTAAATTTATTTCATATTTAAATGATCTGAAATCACTATTTATTTCATGTTTCTTCCAGTCATTTTAGGTTGATCTATTCTTATGATTATATTATCCATCATCTGGTACTATCATATGCAATAAAAAATATATGTTTCGGAGTCCAATAGTACTCAATGATAAATAATGCTTCGCTATTGAGTGACAGCTATGGCATCACTGTTGCTTTTGAGAGAGGCCATGGTGCCCCTTCTCTTTGTTAAACATGAATATAGCGCACCGGTATTGTAACGTGAAGCCTGCTGTCTCTTACATTGTTTGTTTTAAACAAAGCATCCCGTGTGTCGTCACAGCAACGTTTCCGTTAGAGTACATGAAATAATAAATACACATTGCCAATCTAAAGATCATTGACAAACTAAAAGATTTATACGTCGTTACGTCTGTCTCATAACCTGCTAGTAGACGAGTTTGTGATCTTAGCAATCGACATGTTTTGGTTCATTGTTTTCGAGAGCGGATGAGTTAAACGAAGGAGCGGGTTAAGGAAATTGACGGTTGCAGCAAATCCTGAACTGGCCTATTGAATTTCACCTTTGCGCACATACGGAATCAAATTGCACAACTTTTAAATGGCTGTAACTTTTAACGCTTTGGGTATTTTCTATTGCAATTTCAGGTGGCATTAGTTCAATGTGTATTTGTTTACGCTGTGTAAGTTTCACTAGCAAATTTTTCTTATCGTGCCATCCGCAGGAAGCTGGGAATGGTATATTTTTGCCACATAAAAAAACGGGCAAAAATGGATCTCCGTATAGTGTCAAGGACTACAAGCGGGTAGTTCAAGCTTTCAAGAGGAATCCCAACAGGTCAGTTCGAGATGTGGCGAAAAAACTGAATCTAACCAAAACTTTCGTGCAAGATGCGAAAAAACGTGAAGGACAACAACCGTACAAAGTCCAAAAGGCGCCTAATCGCGATGAACGGCAGAATACGTTAGGTAAAACACGTGCACGGAAGCTCTACACCCAGATGTTGACGAAACGACATTGCCTCGTTGTGGATGATGAGGCGTATGTAAAAGCAATCTTCCGGCAGCTTCCGGGACTCCGGTTTTTCACTGATCATCATAAATTCGATGGCCATGAGGACGTTAGAAAGCACAAGATGTCAAAAAAATATATGATTTGGCAAACAAGTTGCCTCGCGTGGAAAGCGGAGCACCCCATTCGTGACAACTCGAACGGTCAAATGGAACCGTTGGATGGAATGCCTCCAGAAGCGTCTACTTCCTTTTCTGAGGTCACATGAAGGTCCTACGAGTTTCTGACCGGATTATGGCTAAGGAGGTCAATTTCGTGCCGAAGCATCTCAACCCCCCAAACGCATTGGAACTGCGGCCAATTGAAAAGTACTGGGCCATCATGAAGCAGGCACTTCGGAAAATCGGAGGAAGATATGAAGAAGAAATGGCTTGCCACGCAAAAAAAAGTTGGTCCATATGTTGTACAGGATCTGATGAGTAGTGTAAAGAAGAAGGTTCGTGCATTTGGATATGGAATTGAAATTGAATAAAACAAACATTGGAAAATATCCATAACATGTCTAATTTTTCTCCGTGAAAGTTTGAAGATGATTGGTTAAACGAGCAAATTTTGCCGCTGAAGAAAACATTTTCTTGATCGGAAAGCAATCCGCACGCTTATAAAAAGTTCCTGCAATTGGGAACTTTATTCCATGGCTTTGAAATTTTCTTAGTCTTATGCTCGTTTGAAGGTATGGTCCAATAGATCAGAAGTAAGCAGAGTGATTAACGTCTAAATAATGACAATTCTGACTATAGATTACATACAGCTTCATCAAATGTATCAGGTGCTGAATAAACTGCTTAAAACCAGTCCCGTACCCTATATCTATGTATTTAAAGATGAATTTCTGACTGTCTGACTGTCTGTCTGACCCTTATAGACTCGGAAACTACTGAACTGATCAACGTGAATATTTGAATGCAGAGGTTTTTGGGGCTGGGAAAGGTTCTGATGATGATTCAAGATCCCTTCCCGATCTGGAAGGAGGGGCTTCCAAAAAATGAAACACAAATTTCCACATAACTCGAGAACTAATCAAGCAAATGGAACCAAATTTAGTAGAGGTAGAGGTTTTTGAAGAATAGGAATGGTTCTAAGGTGACTTGAGCCCCCTGCTCTTTCTGATACAAACGAAACAAAAAATTCGGCACAACTCGAGAAATCAACAAGCATTTGGAACCAAATTTGGTATGTCAAGGTTTTTGAAGGCAAGAAATGTTTCTACGGTGGTTCGAAATTCCTTCTCTCTCTGGAAGGGGGGGGGGGGCTCTCGTACAAATGAAACACAAATTTAAACAAATGAGAATTATCCCTACGGATATGAAAAAAAATATGCAGGGGTTTTTGGGGCCGGAAAAGGTCCTTATGATGAAACGAGATTGTTCCCCCGTCTGGTAGGGGAGGGCTCCCATTCAAATGAAACACAAACTTCTGCATAACGACTGATTCAATCACGACAGATTATTTAAGTATTACTGACAAGTTTTGTGTCTGTACTAGAATTAAATTTGTTTTGCTTGATTTGTATTCCTTCTATTCATGTTGATTGATGGAGTATTCGATTTAGGAACAGAGGGTTTTTCGCCACATGGCTTTTCTCCATTACAATTCAATAAGATGTTGAGTCAGTTGTAATTATATCAATAAATTAATAAATAAATAAGTAAGTCGAGGACTAATCAAGCAAATGTAACCAAATTCAGCATGTGGGAGTTTTTGGAGGCAGGATTTTTTTTTCAATGGTGGTTTAAGAGGTTGAGAAAAGAGGGGGCTCTCAAACAAATGAAACAGAAATTTCAACCAAATATAAGAATTATCCAGGTAGCTAAAACACAAAATCTGATTTTATCGGGTAAGCAGCATGTTCTGATAGAAGTTTCAACTCTTTTTTAGTCAAGAATGGGAGATGCTTGAGTTTCTTTCAGTGCTACATTATGCACAAGAAGTTAATCTGAGGTTGTGCAAAATAAAATTACGTTCGAACTGACAAGATACGGCTTCGTTTGATGATAAATGTTTTGTCTATGGAATGCTTCTACACAGGAAAAAAACCGGTAGAAACAACCGATCCGAGGTCTAAATTAAAAACACAAACACACCTACTTTTTTTTGCAGAAATTACACAAATAAACAAACGAAAATATTTTAACAAAACTCATTCCAAAAAAATTAAGAGGTACAAGTTCTATTTAAATTTACATTCATTTAGTTGCACGATTAGCATGGCTCGCACCGGCTTCAACTAGTAAGAAATAAAAACTGAAACACTTATTTAAACTATCACGAGTAAATGCTTTCAAATTCCACTAAAAAATGGTTAGTTATCAATGAATTGAACCAGCAATAATTTTACGATACAACAATTGTCACCTCTACACGTCTCAATTTGTGCCGTTATTCAGAGATGTGCAGAATGTTTTCAAACGTTGTGCTGATCATTTAGAAGAGTGAGGACTCCACGTTACGCTTCATGTTGAGCAAAATAAAGTAGGAATGTTCAAATTGAAATGGCGTATCCCAGGAACCAGTTTACATTGATTACCCTACCCTGATTCGTATAGTTGATCGCAGCGTCCCATGAGTTTGGTAACCTGGCAATCCTCCTTTAGAGATTGGTTGCTTCATTGTGAGGTTTTTGAGGATAGATTAACATACCATTCGTGGACATACAAGGGCAGTCTGGAAAGTACTTAGCCTACAAAAGAAAAACAAAACTAAGGAAGAGCGGCCATTTATTTCTTACCAAGGAGACTTTTAGCAGCAATCAATATGAAACTAGCGATTTGAAATTGGTTCACTGTAAAAACCCTAGGTCCGAAATACAGTTTACAGTCTGCACGTTGCAATTCCCAGCAAACACAAAATCGTATATGATAGCGGATAGAAGTACAAAGTGGAGGCGATATACGTACATGCGTCCATTTGACTTCATGTAAAATGTACGTATATCGCCTCCACTTTGCACTCTTATCCGCTATCATATACGATCCTGTGTTTGCTGGGTACACTCTTGTGCTTTTCGGTACTTTTCGGTACTAGCAACTTTGGATTTATTTTGATTCGCTATGTTATTTTGACAGAATATTTGAGGGTGTGTTGGTGTGAGTAACGCTATGAGGGGCGAAGCATTAAGCTTGGGACCGCTGTGCTAGTACTTCCAGAACCAAAATAAATATTCGTTTTCTTCATGACTATCAAGTCACTGATTTTATCTCGATACACTTACCTTCTCTTAGCTGTCAAAAAACTACGTTTTCTCGAGGTCTGCGAAGTAGGCTTTTGTGGCGACAATGTACCTTGTCGCCATTCGGCATCTGGAATCAAAAGAAGTTACACAGTACCAAATCTGTAGAATATGGTGGGTGCGGTGGAAGTTCGTAATCCAATTTGGTCGTGACAACGGCGAAAGTGTGAGTCGGTGCGTTATCATGATGAAAGAGCACTTTTTACTTCGCCAAATTGGCCTAATAATTCGGCATAGTAGAGCCCCGTGACCATTTTTCCCTTCTTCAGGTTAGGATTGTATCAAAAATAAACTGGCAACGTTTATGATGTGCTCACACATCCACGCTAAAGATTGTCAGTCTGCGCCTACCTGCATTCGACGCGATCAATAACTCAATGTACGGTAATGGTCAACAGTAAACAGCGATCGCTTTCGAAATGCTGAGAATCGAAAAGAGTGTAAAAATTCAACTGGTAAACACGTGGCTAGGTGAGAAGAATGTGTCGATAAACAAAATAGCGAAACGTATCGGAATTCATCACGACAGCGTAAAATCTGTCAACAGCAAGTTTGGAGATCACGCAGAAAATCAGGTTCAGCTGTCCCAACATTGGATCAGAGGATAGTCAAACTCATCCTGCGGAACAAATCGATGTCAATTTGTGATTTGGCCATGATGGCGATACTCTCCTTGCCGTGTTTCAACTAGCCTCGAAAAGGTGTCACTCGCGGAAAATTTACCAACGACCCACAAAAATGATCAAAGTCCCATTTTACGGGAGGACTTTGTCGATTTCCCAATTGAGATCATACGCGCACAAGTCTGGGAATACGAACGTAAAAACAAGTTGTCATCAAATGATCAGAAGGAAGCAGAGACGGAAATTTTCGCCTACTTGAGAAGATAAACGTCCTTTTTCACCCGCTTGGAGAAACAGATGAGAATGTGAGAAGCCAGAGACTATTATTCACTCACAGCAGTTTTAACGAGAAAAGCAACAGCGATTAATAAATTTCGGAGAGCATGAGTAGCTGATAAATCGTTTCTTTTTCAGTGAATCCTAGATGCCGATAATTATTTTTCAATTATTGTTTGACACCTGAAAATGCACCTAGTTTATTCTCCTTTATTCCCCTTTCATTCTGAAAATATAATTCGACAAAAAGCCAATCTTTCTTCATATTATGACTCCTCGTACTTTGCTCCTCGGTTTTGTTCCTCGTATACGTTCTAGGTAGCATGTTTTCAGTGAAAAATGTGACATGAGAAAACATTTTCGTTGAATTTTGGGGAGAGATATTTTCGCATATGCAAGAGAGAGGATAATGAATTATCGGCGAATGAAAATGTGAACGGTTCGCTACTCATCGACAACCTGCTTAAGAGAGAGCATGGATTTCACCCAGCAGAGTGAGAATTTCGATCTCTGGAAGGAAGCAATAAAATGGAGTGTTGTATTTCGGTACTGACTATTTACAAAAATTTAACTTTTTTTTCATCTGCTTATTCTAGAGCAACAATCAGCTACCATCGTAATCAGGATGAAATTCTCTCTCGATCTCTAATCTCAGACGAAGGCAAGTTAATGTTTCTTAAACTAAATATGGGTATTTTCAATGGGCCAAAAGGGCTGGTACCTCCATCGGAACGGTGCAAAGAATCAACAATCGCAACAACCTGAATAAAGATAGTACTCTAAGAAATGCAGCAGGCAAAAGTTTTCTGATAAAATTCATTTTATGTCGGATATGTTTAATACTCTCAGGGAATAAATAAACACATATAGCTATGTTTTTGGAAAGTTGGTTTATTCAACATCCTCTCCTAGGCTAAATGCTTGCCCCTTGGACTTGATTCTACCGATCAAATCCTGTGCAACACTTGTGTCATCTTTCTTACACACTTTCGTCCACTCTTTCTTCAAATCGTTTTTGAAGACTTTCCCTGTTTTCCGAAGCTTGCCCTTCATAATCGCCCAGGATGTTTTCTATTAGGCTAAGTCCTGGCGAGTTTGGTGGATTTGCCTCCTTCGACACTAAAACAACATTGTACTACTCCATCACCGGTTTCGCGTAATGGCTCGATGCCAGATCCGGCCAAAACAGAGTATCACCTCCGTGAGACCGGAAGAAGGACAGTAGGCGCTTCTGCAGGCATTCTTCTTTATATATTTTGGTGGTGATGGACCCGGTCGTTATGTTCGGCTTGCTGAGTTTTTCGAAACCACAGATCGCCTGCCACACAAAATACTTCTTGGAAAATTTGTCGACTTTCTTCTTCCGAAACTTCTCCGGAACATTCAGGTGGGCCTTGCCGACGAAAAATTCCAGGCAGTGTTTAGTTTTTTTTTTAAGAATTCACTTCGAAAGTCACATTGACGCTCATCACTCTGATTTGCAGCAGCTATCGATTTAATTCACCTTGTGACAAGTTCTAACTAGCGTAACTGTGTTTCTTTCCGAACAATAACTACGAAACAGCACTTATAACTGCAAACGGTTGAGATACTATGACCAAACTGCAAAGATCCTGTGCGAAATACCACTGTGACATGAGTCGAAAATTAACTTCAGTCATATTCAATATATCCATTGTGATCAGGTTTTTCTTAGAAAAAAAAACAGGATTTTGCTCTAAATTTTGTATTTCAAATTTGCCAACAATGTTGTCATCAGATGGTTTTTATGACTAGAAAAGATAAAAGTTTTGACGTAAACTTTTTCCGAAAAATGTATGCCTTTATTTCTGCAAACAAAAAAGTTAGATTTTCGATTTCTCTGAAAATAAGGACCACCCTAGTTTTAATTCGCACCAAAAAAAAGCGTCTTGTTATAAGAAACAACTTTGTTGAAGACAATTTTGCTCCAAAACTTCAAACTTAGGCTGAAAATGTATTTTTCCAGCTAAATTCGCATTGTGGACCCCTGTGCAATGTCAGCACGCAAACAATCTAGTGCATTTTGATCCCATCACCAATGTCTAGCAGCTGATAAAAGTGATATCCCTGAATAAGTGACCGAAGTTTTGTAAGAAATTATCATGAAATTCGGTGTAAGAGACAGAACGATCCACAGGTAGAAACCATTATGTATCCGGATCCATTATTCTGCGGATGCATCTCAGTCGGAAATCTGCATATCCTCCCACTGAATCGCAAGCACTTCCAAAATCATTCAACCGTCTCTAAGGACAAGGCACCTGAAACTCAGGTGGTCGAACAAAAGGCAGATCGATGTCAGCCAGTATCAAAGTGCTGCCAGTTTTAAAGTCATGAACATGAATACAATACACATAAATCGATATACACAAAATACTACAAAGTATTATGTAAACAATACTGTTTCCGATGTTGTGCGATCGATTAAACATGATCAAAAATCATTCCTGTGTTAGTAGTTTTTTTTTTAAATTTGTTTGTTATGTTTTGTGTTAAATGAGCATAGTCTCCCAGAAGGTCAATACACTTGGTCCTACGATCTTCCAACTTTGTTGTCCCATCACGGAAGTGACTTTCTGGAAGGCCTCCAAAATACTCCTCTACGACGGCTATAACCACTTCGTTTGATTATAAACGCTTTCCACGGAGATTTTTTTTGATGTGTAAGAACGCCAGTAGGCAGAGGAAGCTAAATCTGGCGAATTGGATAAATGCGGCAAGAATTCGTACTCCAAATCACTGATTTTTGCGATGGTTTTTTGAACTGTGCAGTTGAGCAGGTGCATTGTCTTAATGAAAACTGATTTTTTTCTTCTGCAAACCGAGTTTTTTTTCAGAATTTTGATTCAGCCAAATGGTCCAAAAGGTCACGATAATAATCAGAGTTGATTGTCTTACCACATTGAAGATAATCTATCAATAAAATTCCTTTTGCATCTTGGCCGACTACTGGACACGAACTCGCTTCGGAGCCGAAGTGCCTGGTTCACACTACTCCTTAGCCTCTTGTTTTGATTCAGGATCATGGTGGTAGACCCAAGTCTCATCTATAGTGATGAATCGAAACAGAGAATCCTTTTTATCCTTTCGAAATTGCTCAAAATGTTGCTCATCAAGTCGCATACGAACGTGTTTTTGTTGCATTTGTTAGCAAATGCGGCACCCATTGTGCACACATTTTTTGAAACCCAAAACTTCAGCCAAAATATGCCATGTTATTCCAATTGAGATGCCTACATAGTAAGAATCAAAAACCCATTAATAGGTAAAATTTCACTCGTTTTCTTAAAAAGGGAGTCAACCCATTGAATGGGTAAACTTGATTAACCCATTTATGAGTATAAAACATAAACGACAAGAAATGGGTATTTTTTTACCCATCTTTGAAAAAATATGGGATACCCATAATGGGTATAATGGTACGGGTATCTTTTTTGTAAAATAGGTAAAAAAATACCCAGTAATGGGTTTTCAATTCAAAAATACGTAAGCAAAGAATTAATTGCAAGATCGAAATGAAATTTTGAATATGTTCGTATGAAAGATGAAATAATAAAATAACGCCGAAATTTTTTTATTTCTACTGCACCATAGATGTCGCTTTCAAAACTTTTTGACTTACCTTCACACTTGGAAAGTTTTACAGTATTTGGTAATTTTTTACTGAACTATCAACAGCTGAACGTTCGGTAATATGTTCGGTAATTAAATCAATTTTTTAAGAACTTTCAAAAACTACCATATAGTTCGGTAATTTGTGTAGTCTGGTACTGAACGGATTCGTTGTTTTTTTTTTTTTTTTGTTATTATTATTAAACACCAAAACATTCGGAAGTTATTGAGTTGTATGTAAACAATACGATATTTGTTGTTATATATTTATTTTCTTATTTATTCATGTTCTAAAATATGAACTAAAATTTAAACTTCGTTCCAGTTGTCTCGACCCAGAATGGCACCAAAACCAAGAAAAATGTTTCTCCGTTGCGTTACAGGTGACAAATGTGCAGTCAAAAATGCGTTCGGCACAGAAAAGTGTGCTTTTTAAAAATGATGGTTGATATGGTGGTACAAAAGTTCCCGGCAGTAAAATCACAGCAACATTGGTGAAACCTGTAAACCGATCACTGGAACGACGAGATTTTATAGAAAATGGCTGACAGTTTGACAGTTAATAATAATTTAACCGGGTTTGGGTAATTCAGAGTTTGTTTTACGTTTTGTTCAGTAGAATGCTAAGCGTATTCAGTTATTGTTTATTTTTACCGTATGTATTTTTTTTTTTTTTTTTGTACCAAATACGGTAATTCAAATACAACATAAAAGATCGTTCGATACAGTGCACGGTGGTCCAGAAGGCGAATTTAGCTGGAAAGATACATTTTCCGCCTAAGTTTGAAGTTTTGGAGCAAAATTGTCTTCTACAAAGGGCCTGCGCATAAACCACGTAGACACATATTTGAAAATCTCAGACACCCCCTCCCCCCTTGTAGACTTTTCTCCATACACATTTTTGAATTTTTGTATGAAACGTAGACTTTGGTCACCCCCCCCCCCCCTCCCGGCAAAAAAGTCTACGTGGTTTATGAATAGCCCCAAAGTTATTTCTTATAACAAGGCGCTTCTTTATCTGTGAATGAAAACTATAATTAATCCGCTTATTTTTATAACTGTAATTCATGTCTGAAAACAGGAGATAGATTATTTCCTTGTATTGAGTAAAACACATTTGAAAAGGGCCTAATTTTATAAGAAAATCGTTAATTACTCGCTAACGAGAAGAGACATCGGCAAGATTTGCACGCCAAAACTGCTATCTTTTTAAGTTATAAAAATCATCTAAAAAACAACGTAATTGGCAAGTTTGAAATAGAAAAAATACAGCAAAAAACTATATCTATCTGTAGGGACACAGGAAAAAATGCTCTTATTCGTAAAACTTTTTAATTTGCAGAAATAAAGGCATACATTATTGGGAAAAATTGTAGAATAAATAATTTCAATCAACTTTGATGGTATAATTTTTTCTGTTCCTTTTGATATGACCGAATAAAGGCATTTTTTCCGGTGTCCCTACAGAAAAAAAACAGTTTTTGCTCTAACTTTTTGTTTCAAACTTGCCAACAACGTTGTCTTCAGATGATTTGTACAACTTAAAAATATAAAAGTTTTAACGTGTAAATCTTGCCGATGTCTCTTACTGTTAGCGAGTAATTAACGATTTTCTTATAAAATTACGCCTGTTTCAAATGTGTTTTACTCAATTTAAAAAAAAATAACCTATCTTCAGTTTTCAGACCTGATATGCAGTAATAAAAATATTTTCAAATGCTGTTGAGAAATGTCTTGCCTCAACTAGAAAAACCAACATTTAAAAAAGGCCTATTTTGTATACACACACCATAACAACTTTTGTTCGACATACGACAGGAACTTTTATTTTTCTAGAATCAATGGCAAGACAAAAAATATTACAGCATACTTACTGATTTTTATAGGGACACGCTAAGCTATGCAGGGAAAAATGCTCTAATTCGGTCATATCAAAAGGTAGAGAAAAAATTATACCATCAAAGTTGCTTGAAATTATTTATTCTACAACTTTTTCAAATAATGGATGCCTTTATTTCTGCAAATAAAAAAGTTAGATTGTCAATTTCTCTGAAAATAAGGATCACCCTAGTTTTCATTCACACCAAAAGAAGCGCCCTGTTATAAGAAACATCTTTGTACAAGACAATTTTGCTCCAAAACTTTAAACTTTGGCTGAAAATGTGTGACAAAGTTACTGTAAAATTATTTATGTTTATCGAAAAATCCGTAAACCGAAATATTTCGTCAATATATTTACCGAACAGCAGAATCGAACTTAAGAATTATCTAAAAGACGTATAAGCAGTTGAGTGTCGTTTAAAGCTCAATTATTCATTGAGTCCGTTGAAAATAATCAATTGATCGTAGCACTTTAGGCTGAGTTATGGGGTAAATATCCTATGCGAAGTTACTTACACACTTTGCCATGTTCTTGACACACAAAATTTTAATTCGATTTTGAGGTGATGTTGCCAAGTCTTGATCGAGTTGGGGTGAAGCTCGTCTCATGAAAAATGATCAAAAATAGTTTTTAGACAGCCGCGTAAAATTTATATTCATTTACCCATTGACATTTGAATACATTAACACCGCCAGATTTCTAGCAAACCGATTACCGATGATATTAATCTTATCCCGCAACACACAATCTTAATTAACAATCACAACTAGATACTTGCGCCACCCCTAAAAAAAGCCTTGAAACATTGCACTAATATCGAATCACAAACTCAATCTTCCTTTTTCTCTTTCATTTTCCGCTGCCCCAACTTTGATCCAACGCATCGATGGAAATCCGACGTTGCCATTGCCGATGGTAATTGCATCTCTTGGACTTGGACACAAACCGGGCACTTCAAACGAAAACCGAACTCTCCTTCTTCTCGATCTTCGTTTCGGCACGCATGGCCGCCAATTGCGAACACGATGATGGCCGAATCCGATGCGTGTATGGTGCTTCATCAGCAATGTGGCCAGCACACCAAGGATATGGACTCGTACAGCGGCTGGCCGGCCCCCAGAAACCACATGTCCATGAAGCAAGGATATGAGGTACCTCTTTTGATCCAAATCCGTTCTTTATATCTCGATGATGTTGTTGTCGTTGTTGTTGTTGCCATGGCTACACCATTGGCTTGCTGTGCGTTGAAATCACATTTTGCTACTCTACTTCTCTGTTTCTTTTTTGTTGCTCCCGTTTTTCTGTTCTCGCTCATATCCTACACAAAAGAAACACACTTCCGACCGAGAAGAAAAGCTTTTCCTGCTTCCCGTGCTGTTGCCTTCTGTGGAATTCTAATAAAAATCGTCATAGATTCATTCGGACCTTGGGTTGAGGGTGGTCCTGTTGGCTCAATCAACCATCAACGGCTGGATTGATCCAATCAGGATCTACCCCAATTCGAGAAACACTCCCCAGAATCCCACAGTTTCTCATGTTCTGATTGATGTTATGTGTGCTTTCTGCTTGGCTGTGTATTTTTCCTCAGCCAAACTGCATTTTTTGTGTGTTATGTTTCTGTTTGCTATGTTGCGTTAGTTCTTTTCTTCGGTTCTGTGCTGGAAAATGCATGCCACCGAAAGTAGTAGCAGGTACAGCAATTTCCGTTCATTTTCCGAATCTTTTGGAATTGTGCTGCCGGGCATTACGGAGTGCGATTTTTATTAGACGCCCCCCGCTCCCATCATCATCGTCATCGCTCCATTGCCATGGGAAGATTTCACTGCTGCAGTTCTTCCGATGTGTATGTGTGTGTGTGTGGGAGGGAAAACGAATCCTTTCGGAAGGTGTTCAGACCGACTTTGCCGTTAAAGCTCAGCCAGGAACAACAAAAGAGTGGAACGCGCTTTCCACCCGCACCCTTTTTGCCTTTGATTCCATTTTGCTTCCACCCCGGGTACATACTCTTACCTTTTCAGCTCTCCGGAGTGCTTTTATTTCGAGACGATCTTTTGTTTCCCGAACCCCCCCGAAAAATTAATTTTCTATTAGTGGACGGAGATGAAATGCTATTGGTTTTCGAAATCTTTTGTGTATTTTTTAAAATATGATGGGAACACTGTTTACTATTCACGAAAGTGTGGTAGTCATAACTCTACTTGATTTCTATTGTGAATGGGACTGTTATGCATTTATGTAATTGCTATTGACTTAAACTTGGACAATCAGATTACAGTATATTCTAATATATTATATCTGAAACGACATTTGTTGTTTACTTGTTAACATTTTTTGTATACTGTTTACTTTCTGTCTTTATTTAAATAGATGACTGAACAGCCCTGACTTATTCGTCATCAATTGTTAATTTGTTTTGAAGTCCTCGCCAAGAAAATTAAAATATTTAAAAACAACGGATGCATTCTAATTTGATAGTTGCATTGTGTTTTTGCGAATCAATCATAACATTCGCCCATTTTTTCCCAGTCTCAAGAACCCAGCTGGGATTTGACCACACAAAGAACGATGATGGCATACACTTTTGGCTGAGGCTTCTCCGGGTTTTCTTTGTCCATTTTTTTGTCCCACGCTCTCGCTTCCGTATTTGTTCCTTTTGCTTGCATCCAATCCTCATCCGTCAATTAAAACATTTGTAGGTTTTTTTTGCGTGTGTGTCGCTTTTGACGTTTCATCCACGGTTTCACCCCGTGAAGCAATTAATCTGATTATTTTCCACCCATTCTCAACACGTTTAATTTTGGTTATTTTTTACTCTCTCTCTCTATCATCCCGAACAGGCAAAAATGAATGCGGTCGATCATCACCATCATCACAACAACCTGCAGAAAGGTAAGCCACCCGCTGTTCCTCGCCTTGCGCTATCAAACGAACCGTACAAGTGTTCGCGCGAAAATTTTTATTATTTCAACCATTTTACGCCTTGACAATGATTGAAATTTCAAATTTTAATTTTCCAATTTTACTCTGCACCAATCATGAACAGGTCACATGATTGACGACGGCCGACTGCTGGATCATCACGGAATGCAATCGGCTCAGATGAGTCAAATCTACGGGGCCCGAGGGGCATCGAGTAACAGCTCTCCCGGTGGACATCACGTGCATCCAAACTCGGCAGGTCTACTCGTCGTGCCACAGCCCATCAATGCAAGCAAGATGGGAGCAGCCCTGCCCAACGGGACCGGCCGGAAGTACCAGTGCAAAATGTGTCCACAGGTAGGTGCCCCAGAGTGGAATAAATTGTCGTTAACGGGCAGAAAATTGGCCCTGATATCACGAGGTTAATTATTAAGTCATGAGGTCTACAAGAAATGTACTATTTGTGCATTTCGATTGGGCGGATCGGATGCATAATTAATGGCTTAGCGAAAGACAAACTGGACGCGTTTTAAGCTAATTAATGGACATGCTGCGAGGTGCAAAGGTTAGCTTAGAGTTGTTCACTTCGAAGAAGGTCCCGCACGGAAAAAAAAATTACGATGAATAATTAATGACTGCGCTGATGGCCGTGTACTAATTAATAGAGAATGCTACGTTTACACAGTAAACGTAGGAAAATGGGATCTCGGTTCACGGTGCTTTAAAATTGCTTATTCAAGACTAAGGAATTTTTTTTGGAGCCATTGTTAGCAAACAATCAGTCTGTTTCCAATAAGACCCTTAAAACCCGAGTATGATCATTGAGAAACTCCATAGCTCAGTTGAAGTATAAATCGCAAGAATTAAAAAATTATTGCCATTATGGAATATTCATTCAAATAAAAGGTCAGTGAAATCTACGTTCTACGTTGTGTTGCATTCTAGAGCCGTATACACTTTCTTTGCTAAAGAACAGTGACTTCGCTAATTCAATGTACTAGGTTAGCCAAAAACGTTTAAAAGCGACATCTATGGAGCAGTAGGAAAACCAAACTTTCAACGCCATTCTAATATAATCTCCCATAATAACATACTCAACATTTTATTTCGATGTGTCAATCCATTTTTTGTTTACAAGCCATTTCTCAAGTTAGCATTAGCATTAGCATTAGCATTGACGTTTGCACACCTCGAGGATTGAGCTACGATGAGGAATAATTAGTTGAAGACTTTGCATGTCACGATGAAACGGAACCAGTTACTGAAACGTTTCTTCACGCAATAATCTCCACGAAGAGACTCCTCGATCGCCTACCTGGCCACGTCCATGCAACCGTTGGAGATAGGAAGGAATTGGTATCTACCTTAATAAGACACGCGAGAACCCACGTAGCCTTCAGCAGATATTAAAGAAAAGGTGAAATGAATAGTCAGAGAGTCAGAATGCCCTGGTTGGTGTACATAACAAAAATCTATTAAAAACGGTCGTTGGGAGCATCTTGTCTGAGAAGGTTAAGTGATACTCCATAGCTATTCAAACGGTTGGAACTTCAGCATTAACTATAGTCCTAGCCCAATATGATTTATGGTTATAGCGCCATTCCTCGCTCACGGAAAAGAGAAGTACTCACATACTCAAGTACGTCACGTACTAACGAAACAATCGACGGAACGGAAGATTAACTCAGCATGCGGAACAAGGGAACAAGCTCTAAACAGAAGTGATTTCATGTTATGCAGGAATTTTGGTAGATATAACTCCCAACTTATCGAAAGGTAACTGATTTTTACGGTCATTTACTAACCTATTTCTGACTACAGCCGCACATAACAACAATTCCTCACCCTACCCCAATCCCGAAAATAGCGATGCAATACTATTGCACACTGCTAGTGTGCATTCGTGTTGTACAAAACCCTAATGGGTAAAAATGTTGCGAAGCCTTGTCAACTATCCCCTGGTGTATTATGTAAGGTTTAAATTCTTGAACTCAGACTCGAACTAGTGACGTGGTACTATGCCTCCTAATACATCAATAAAATAAAAGTACTTATCTAAACGGCTCCTCGGTCCGGATGATCGGGTTCTGAACGGAAAATCAACAAAATCTCTCTTCCTTTAGACAACCCTGTCACATTTGCTTGACTTGCAGTCTTTTCCAAAGTTCCAAAGTAGGGTCGGACAAGGCTCCGTTATGCATGTGAAAGCCTTGTACTGCGCTTCGATAAGGCTGACGATTGCCCCGGAGACGCAAAGCAGTCCCTGAAAAAATCGTCAACCCCCACAAACTCTACTCAACTAATACCAAACTAGTCAACTAATACCAAATATAGGGACGCTTGGAATTCATTGACCTGCTCCAGAATGATTCGGAGTGTGACAATATGGTCCACACAAGATCTTTTGGCACGGAATCTCGCCTGATTCCGCCGGAGAGTCACGTTGATCCTCGCCAGTTGGCGCAAACAGTCAGATCCCCCTTCTTAGGGATCTTTACTAAGACGCCCTGCATCCAGTCAGCTGGAAATGTCGCGGTGTCCCAGATATTACAGAATAATTGACGCAACATTTGTGCGGATAGCATGGGGTCAGCTTTGAGCATCTCTGGATTCCATGCTTCGGATAGCTGCTTCGATGTCTTGCAATGATGGGGCCTCGGAGTTCGCATCTGTGGCCTCGCATCTGTGGCCGATCATGCCGATGTGTTGATTGTTGGTTGGACGTCGTAACTTGCAGAAGTTGTTCGAAGTGCTCAAACCAACGTATCAACTGGTCAGTGGGGTCGGTAAGTAACTGCCAAGTCGCATTCTTCCCAGGAATCTTCGGATTCATCCTTGCTCCACTCAGGCCTTGTGAGTTATCGCAGAGGAGGCGGATATCGCCAGTGTTTGCGGCTTTCTCCCCTTCGGCCAGGGAGTTCATCCACGCTCGCTTGTCCCGTTGGCAGCAGCGTTTTACTTGTTGTCAGCTTCCCTTGCTGAGCTAACGTTAAAATATTCCATGTTCCAATTAATGTCCATTGTTTCATGCTAAAATTCGATGTCGTAAAATCAATTAATAGTCTTTCATTATTGGTTTCTGTAACATTTTAACTTCGGAGACAGTAGGTGGTTGCCATGTTAGGTGTAGCTTGCCGAGAACAGCATTTCTTATTCAGCCGCTGGATGCCAGACAGACGCTGTTTGAGCCGCACCTCCGTGGTGGACATGGAGCCTTCGACTTTTCCCTTTATAGCGGGGTGAATCGCTTTGACAAGGCTGCCTTTTTAATATTTGTGGATTTTTGGAAGAAACTCTGATAAGTGTCCAATAACTGCGCAGTCCCCCAACAGCCAGATCAGCCTCCGCTAATTGTCCAGGACTGCTGATTCGGATATTCGCAACTAACCATCATATCTGATGGCCCTTCGTTATCCGCAAACTACGACCCACCTGGTGGCTTTCAGCTACGCTCCATAGAGTCTCCACCTACTCTACGATTCCTACGGAAAAATGTTGAAAGCTGCGTTTTAGTGTCGATGACTGAGACGATAAATTTTGAGCAAGAGAGGAAATTGCTCGATAATCTGGACATATATTTATGTTTTCAAAACACTTTCAATCGACAGTGTAGACAATGTGCTAATCCCCCCGAGAATCCACCATGGCAATTTTTGAAAATTCCAACAGATATGCTGCAACATTGCAAAATATAAGAGAATTTTCTATTGAATTTTTCTTGCTTTAGCATGGCGCTTAAATTACGCAAGAGTAAAACCAAAAGCTGTATTTCTTCACTCGTCAGCCATGTTAAAGTATCCGTCGATTCTTTAGATGAACGTAGTCTATCAGCAAAACGATGAGAAGCCATCCGAACTATGAAAATCTGTAAGTGTCTGACTAGATGGCTACACATGTATGGCTCCCGCAACTGTGTCGCTTTCAGCAATGCCTTCTTCCAGAATCGTTGTCGATACTGCCTCTCGTTTGTACAGAAAATTCGGTCCCCGAAACCAGTGACTATTCACATTGCAAGTGGTCCCTTTTTTCCACTTGGTCGCCCCGTGTGCCACTTTGATTGGCTTAGATCAACACTTGACAGGCTCCGCATTTCGTTAACTCTGAAGGCGACGAACTGTTGACATCGTCAAACATTTGATTGACCAAACCAAAATATTTTATTTCAAATTCATTCAACTTCACTTGAAAACCCTTTTTTTATATTCAATGTTCAACTTGTTCGCCCTAGACTTTAACCACTCGCCGCAGACGATCAAGGAACACATCGTACAAGGCACACAACTGTGGGAATTTATTCCAGGCTGTCACCAGATGTTGCCGGACCTCATCACCTTCATGTTTTTTAGAGCAGACTTCGGCCTCCAGTTTTTCCACCCCTTCTCACTTGGCACATTTGCTTCAAATAATCCACCAAAACATTGAAAAACGATTTTTAATATTAAGTTTATTTCTCAAGGGATAAAAAGAAAGTCAAATAACGATAATTTGATGTAAAAGCACGAACTGTTCGTGTCTGAGACCAAATATATAAGAAAACGATAAAAATAATGCAAAAAAAGTATATCCACCATAATCCTGAAAATCATTCAATATTTCGTGTGACCTACCTTGGCTTCAAGGACAGCTTGATATCGTCGTGGGATTGACTGGACAAGCTTAGCAGTCGTTTCTGGTGCGATTTTGTCCCATTCAGTTACAACAACTTGTCGTAATTGCTGAATGCTTGATGGTTTGTGTTCCTGAACCTTAATTTTCAAAATAGACCAGAGATGTTCTATTGGATTAAGATCAGGAGACTATGCTGGCCACTCCAAAACATTAATTTTCTTTTCCTTAAACCATTGGGATACGAGCTTCGATGCGTGCTTTGGATCCCCATCTTGCTGGAACGTGTATATCCGGCCCAGCTTCAGTTTTTGTGCACTTGCTGAAAGTTTTCGTTTCAGTATGTCCAGATAAACCTCCTTTGTCATTATACCGTCAATGAATTCGAGTTCTCCAACGCCAGACGAAGCCATTGAGCCCCAAACCATGACTCTACCTGTACAGAAAATGATAAAAGCTAGTTAAGTTAGTTGAAAATTAATGATGGCTTTGAACACTGGGTTTTCAGACTTTCACCGGTTCTGTGCCATTTTCGTGTGATACCATCAGATCCAAATAGCATTATTTTAGTCTCGTCTGACCAAATGACCTTTCTCCAATCATCGACTTTCCATGTAATATGATCTCGAGCCCCCTTCAATCGTTTTTTAATGTTTTTCGCTGACAACCATGGCTTCTTAATTGCAACTCTACCCTTCAGACCTTCTAGATGCAATCGATTTCGGATTGTTTGAGGTGTCACATGGATAGAAAATTCACTCTCAACTTGCTTTGCAATTTTTAGAGCTGACAAACCTCGATCTTGTTCCGCCTTTCTGACGATAGCCCTGTCAATCCGGGAACTTAAGAACCACTCTTTTTGTACTTCTGAACAATTTTGGCAACCGTATTTTTACGTATCTGAACAGGGGCAACCACAGCACTACGTTTCTGTTCGAGATCCGTTTTTCCGGGTAACACTCGATAACAAAAGTGACACACACATCCCCTGACAGTCAAAACACAATGTAAACGAAATGTCGAGGCGTTGTCCAATACCATTTCGTGTGCAACGTAATGATGACTGTTGAAGTAACGTTTGCATTAAAAAAAAAGTGGACTTTTTTTCGGATGGTGATAAAAAAAAGGGATAATTGCTTTTGATAAATTTCCCATGGAAAGTAATTATTTAAGCTTACATGCAATACAAATCTACACTCTTGCGAGCGGCCTTCCACCAGTTAACCGGAACATACGCCATGGCGGACGAAAACATACGTTTAGGCATGTTTTTGAGTTCTTTCTTCGTTTTATTTATTAACTCCTCCACAGTTTTGCGACTAAATTGTTGGGATAGATACGCTTCAGGTTGGCCTAGAAATTTTCGATGAAACGCAGCTGGGGGACGTTGGGTGGGTTCGCCAACTTGGGTACCACATCGATATTCAGCCGCTCCATCTCCTCCAATGATCGCAGAACACCGCGTCTTCGCCCTTATGGTATTTCTCGATGAACAACGCCACTTCCGGCAGGCATTTTGTCCCCGTTCACGGCCAGTTCGGAACGAAAAAATATCGGCTTTGACATCCCCTTCTCGCTGATTGTCAGCTACAGCAGCACCTTCTTGGGGAATTTGATGTGTGAAATGAACCTCGGAGCTCACTTCCTTCGTTGGGAAAGTAAAATACGAAGTGCCCTGCCAGTCGTTACCATCCAGGGTGAGATAGGTCTCGTCGTCCATCACCACCGCCACCTCGCGATTCACCGGGAAAATCGAGTTGAAAATCTTATTCAGCCGCTGCCGCTGCGTCATTGCCTGCAGCTCCGAAACCAGTGGACACGACTTCCGCTCCCTTTTAATGCAAACGTTAATGCTTTGTCGAGGCGGCAAACATTTGATTTTTTAAACACCATCCATGAAACAAGGGGGTTTCTCCATGAAAATCTCTTCTGCTAGATCACCCTACAGGAACGCTGTTACAGCATCCATTTGGTTCACCTCCAGGTCCTTTCTTGCAGCCAGCTCAAAAAAACATCGCAGGGAGCTCGTAGTCCACCAGAACAGAGATAATAGAGTATGCGGGTGGTCTAGGTAATGGTCAAATAACTAATAAGATTGTATTCAATGTCAAAACTTAGAACTATATTTATTGGTTGCTTCGATTCCAAGTTTTCATTCGCCAACAATATTCTTTAGGGGCTTACGCTTTTTTCGTTCACATCTGCAATGAAAATTAAAATTCAGAAGACAATGTAGTCACGCGATCAGTCGTTAACGATTAACAACCATAACTACTAATCATTTCATACACATCAAATCAGTGTCGCTTGAAATAACGCTTCCTAGAAATCGATCGGAAATAGTTCTGAAAGACATCGTTTCAAAAATTTCCTACAGGAAATTAAAACTCCCTAACGACAAAAGCCCATCTTCACCCCATTAGTCACGAGACTTAGATTTTCCGATCCACGTTACAACATTCAAATGAAGCAATCCAACTCTTGCAGAATCAGACATCCGCACACCGAATAGAGAGAGAAAAAAAACTCATTATCAACTAATTACAAACACTCAATCAACCTTAATGGAAGGAAGTGAAAAATTCACTCGTCCTGGTGACTGCGAGCTCGCTGCCACCGGTGTAGAAGTGTTTCTTCGAAATTAGGATTTGAACTTTTCCTCTTTTTTTAATCACCAACTAAACAAAAAAAAACCGAACCCAAATGCAACCAAAATCAAATGGCAAAGTCAAGCAGAAAGAGAAGGGGTGTGAAAACTGGGCTCTCATCACCCTCCCACCCCCTTGTTCTCCTTCCGGGCAGCATCCGAGTTGGATCGGACAAGTTGATGGAACTGCGTCCACTTCACTTAGGCGGTTCCCGGCGGCTGTTTCACTCGGTTTGGTAGAGCCGAGCGGAGTTTTGTATTAAAAATAATTAAAACTTGTAAATTTAGTTACAGCGGCAACGTTGCCCACTGTGCCCCGAGTCGCGGACAACAGAAGTAGTTGAACACGGTGTGAAGCAGCAAATTGAGCGGGAGTTTTTTTTTCCTCCTGATAATTTGCAACTATACTGCAAATGGGTCGTTTTAAGGTTTTAGGTTTCAAGTGGAATCCCGTTGGCTGGTGGCGTTGAAAACAGGAAAACAAAAAAGCTGATAGCAAACTTTTTTTTTCGCATACGAACCGGTTCACTTTGAGTTGTTGAAGCAACTGGGAACGAGTTGAAACAGGGAAAATTTCGGAGAGTGAATAAAAATCATTAAAACAATTTTAAACTGAATTTAACGTTCTTTGCTGAAGTGGTGAGGTATTCCTTCGAACGCGGCTCCGGAATTCGGAACCTAAAGTTATGTTTTTGAAACATTTATTATGGTTAACAAACTGGAACCGATGATTTTGAATAAAAACAAGTCAGTATTTTAACTGACTCTAAATAAAAGAATGTAAAAGTATCTCATCAATGAATAACATTCATCCAAATGAAAAGAACAATGCGACTATTTATTGAACACCTTTTTTTAATTCATTCTCCAACATTCCCTTTCATAAAGTATACATTTACTAGAAACTTTCCACCCACTTTGATTAGGGAACAAAAAAAATGAGGAGTTGCTCCCGAAACAATAGAAAATCAACGAATAATAGAACGATTAATTTCCCTTTGAACCCTTTGTTGAAGCATTCCACTTTTTTTTCCTTCTTCTCGTTAACTTTCCACCATTCAAAGCGCGAGGGTGAAACTCGCGAGAAGGTCGCACCGTTAGATGAAAAATTTCGCCGACTTTAACCTTCCCCGTCACCAGGTTGCTGCTGACGATGATGACGATGATGACTGGAACTGGACTCGTTTCCAAGGGGACGCCAGCATGCGGTTAGGCTTTTCCACATCCAGCCCACCCCCAGCACTCCCTGCACCTCGTTGCTGACTGAGCGATTGCATTTATGCGTGTGGTCGTGCTCCAGCTGGTTTACTTTTTTCTCGATTTTTAGAAAACTTTCCGGAACTCACCCCGTTCGCACACACATAGGCGCGTTCCGGCCCGTTTTGATTATGTATTTTTTTCCTGCCCATGTACCTTCCAGCATCAGCAGCCGATGATTTTTATTTCTTATTTTGCATGCATCCAGACTCGCTCTCGACGTATTTTCGCTCTCCTGAGTCGGGATGTTTCCCGTGCCAAACGTGTCGTCGACGTCGGTCGTCCCTAACATCCAAATCCCGTGACTTTTTTTTTCGTTTGCATCTCCTCATCGGATACACCGACGCATCGAATCGTTTCTCTATTTATGCCACCCTGCCATCCTATCAGCCCAACGTCAACCTGGCCCAAGAGTGGGAGAAACTTAGCAGGATAGCAATCGAATGCAGCTCTCCGATCAATTTGTGGTAGGCCAAAAACCACCCACTTCCACTTTTTGAGCTCATCCTTCTGTACGGAGGTAACACATTCAGGATCGCCTTTCTTCCAGGCGTCTCCGTAAAACACATTCATTGCGTGAAGACGCATCGCAATTCTACCAAACCGGAAGCACGCACATAGCGAACCAGGCTGGTGGCTCATAGACGGGCAAGATTATCACGTTATGTACCGTTCGCGAGATAACGTATTTTGCCGTGCTTTTAGTATTCATCTGAATTCAGCTGGTTGAATCTACCGATGATTCGTTTCAGAAGCGGAATATCGGAATAGTATAGCGCTTGATTGATTCTTCAGTTTTGCCCAAGATTGCATTTCTAACAGTTACAATGAGGATTTTTATATCAATCAAACCAAATGATCCAACGGTTATGCCCGACCCTAAAGAAGTGAACCAAGTCGCTATCAGAGTTTTTCAGTGGAACAAGTATTTTCAAAATATCAACAAATCGTATTCCATTGTCCATGGGAGGGATTGATAATGGTTATAAAGATCGAAGACACATCGAAGCCCTCACAATTGTCACGAATAGGACCTTTTCGTGGATGCTTTTGGAGAATAAGTAGAGTTGCCACCACCGAACATTTTTGGAAAACCGGTAATATTTAGCAATTTCTTATCTTCAGAAAAAAACAGGATTTAAATGTTTCTATATGCAGTATGCAAAAAAATGTTTATCCACCCCTAGTAAAAAAATAGATTTCTTCTAAAACAGCCACCAGAACATTAAAACACGGTTAATTGTTGGTAAGTTTTTTATTATTTGGGAAAAATTAAAGTCGATTCATGCAAGTTAAAAATAAAACAAATTCTTTTGCATTTGAGACATGATACTAAAAAAAGTTACAAAATAATGCTGAAAAAAATCCACCCCTCGTTGGGGGGACCTCGGCGTAATGGTTAACATCCATACCTCTCACGCCAAAGTCACGAATTCGAATCTCACCCCCGGGCAAGTTACGAAAAAATAGCCAAAAGGTATTTGAGTGACTACGACGGGAGATGAACCAGCCCAGGGCTGAAAGTCTCGATAATAGAGGGAAAAAAAGGAAAGAAGAATCCACCCCTCTGGCTCACATAGTTTTAGTTCTTCGTGTGACCACATTTGGCTTCAATAGCTGCTCAGCATCGTCGTGGCATCGACTCAACAAGCTTACCAGTTATTTTCGGGGTGATTTTGTCCCATTCAGTTAAGATTACCTGCCGCAATTGCTGGATGCTTGTTGGTTTTTGCTCCAGGACCTTAATTTTCATAATTGACCAGAGATGCTCGATCGGATTAAGGTCGGGATACTGTACTGACCACTCCATAACCTTGATACGCTTTTCCTTGAACCACTGCGAAATCCGCTTTGAGGTGTGCTTCGAATCTCCGTCTTGTTGTAACGTATATCTGCGCCCCAACTTTAGCTTTCGTGCAGACGCTAGTAGTTTTCACTTCAAAATGTCCAAATAAAGCTCCTTGGCCATGAATCCATCAATGAACTCAAGTTCTCCAACGCCGGATGCAGCCGAAACACCATGACAGAAAAAAAATCAAAGTCATGCTCAGTTGATTTAAAAATCAATGTTGATGAAGTTTGTCTGAAGCAGATAATTTCTCATCTCCATGCGAAGCACTAGGAGTGGACCGTTATTTATTGCTAGAACGAATAGACATGAAGAGAAAGTGTATTGATAGTTCCGTATAGGGCAACGGCAGGCTTTGAAATTGAAAGATAGTTTATTGTTTATTAAAGTCAACAGGTAAAATTTTTGCCCCAATGACCGGCATCTTAAAACTAAAATCATAAAATTAAACAAACTGACAAAAAACACGACTAAAACTACACTTATTTGTTTCTCTACGTACATTAAAATCAAATACTAGGTAACAACTATTAAAAAGACGACTCATACTGCGCATTGGCTCATGGAGTCCATAGTTGGTTCTTGCCGCTGGAAGGCTCAGGAACGAATGTGCGCGTAGATTACGGCGGCGTATGTTGATGTCTAACATGCTGAGCAGTGAAGAACAATCAATGTTCCCTTGCAGGAGATCGCCAATAAAACAGGCTTTTGCCACGTTACGCCTTCCATCAAGTAGATGCAGGTTGATGAGCTGGCACCGACTGCTATAGCTGGGTAGATTGAACGGGTCTCTCCACCTGAGATGACGTAGGGCAAATCGAATGAATTTCCGCTGGATGGCCTCAACACGCTGGATTCCATTCTGGTAATAGGGAGACCAGACAACAGAACAATATTCCAGAATAGGGCGGACGATTGCGCAGTAAAGCGATTTCAAGCAGTAAACATCCTTAATTTTCTTGGCAAAACGGAACAGGAAGCCTAACTGCGATGACGCCTTAGACACGACGTATGCTACGTGGTCTTTGAAAGTCACTTTGGAATCGATGAAAATCCCCAAGTCCTTAACCGTCGTTTTGCGCTGCAGCTCAAGCCCTGCCAAAGCATAACTGAATTGGTAGAGTTCTCGTTTACGGCCAAATGAAATCACCGAGCACTTGGACACATTCAATGTCATCCGGTTGATGCGACACCATTCAGCGAACGAAGCCAGCTGTTGTTGCAGAAAAGCGGCGTCTAGTGGATGCTTTATCGCGTAGAACAGCTTCAAATCATCAGCGTATGAAAGTTTTAGGCATTTGAGGATGAGATTGACATCGTTCATGTAAAGCAGGAACAAAAACGGCCCAAGGTGGCTGCCTTAGGGCACGCCGGACAAAACTGGAAATGGTGACGAAACGTGATCACCGATTCTGACGGACATACTACGATTGGTCAGGTAGGATCGCAGCCAGATAAGCAAGTTGTTGCTCATGCCTAATTTATCAAACTTAGCTATTGCTATCTGGTGGTTCATTTTATCGAACGCAGCGGAAAGATCCGTGTAAATAGCATCTACTTGATTACCGTTTTCAAGCTGCTTGACCAAGAAAGAGGTGAAGCACGTCAAATTAGTGGATGTCGAACGTTTGGGAATAAATCCATGCTGATCCGGTGAAATATAGTGCGCGTAGCTCTGCACTAGCTTCCGAAGAATTATTATCTCAAACAATTTGGATACTGCACTTAATGCAGCTATGCCCCGGTAATTTGAGACCAGTCTCTTGCAACCTTTCTTAAACACTGGGAAAACATATGACTGTTTCCAACAGTTCGGAAATATGCCAGTGGACAAAGAAAGATTGAAAACCTTTGCTAACGGAGACGCAAGCAAATCCACGCACCGTTTTATTACAAGCGATGGAATACCGTCCGGACCACATCCCGTTGAGGACTTAAATTCCTTGCCAGCTGCGATAACCATGTCATTGGTGATGGCGTAATGCAATCCGGAGGCAGGAAGACGGGGCACATTACTGGTGGCGAGCGCGATATCCTGCGGGTCGAGCAGCTCGTCGGAGAAAACATTGCTGAATTGGGAACGGAAAATATCGGCAATACCGGCGACGCAATCAGCTTCAAGCACACCATCCGTCATCGTGGAGGGCAAACCGACTTCCTTTCGCTGATCATTGACGTGACGCCAACAATTTTTCGGGTTGGACTTAAAGTTGTTTTGTAGACGGTCTTGATGAGTCTTATAGAGATGATCGTTCAATTGCTTGTACTCAGCCTTCGCTTTCACGTAACACGATTTTGTAGAATCGGTGCGATATTTGCTGTGTCGTCTAAGAGCTGCCTGCTTCACTCTTTTGAGGCGCTTGAAAGCGGAATTCGACCAAGCTGGTTTAGGTGATTGATGTTTCATCCTCACAGGAACAAACTGATCGATGGCATATAGCAGTACACCAGACATTGTCGATGCAGCAAGGTTGACGTCAGAAGCATCGAGGATCTCATCCCAGTCAAGAAGTCCCAAGAAATCGTTCATTCCGCTGAAATCAGCCTTACTGAAATCGTAAAAAACACTTTCAGAGGAATCACGGAAGCAACACAATGGATTTACTGCAAATTTCATAACTAAAGGTGGATGATGCCGACAGATTTTAACTAGCGGTGCTGGTGCTTCAATAACTGTGCAATCCTCACACAGATCGTCACTAACAAAGCACAGATCAAGCATGCGATTATTCTCGTTTTGAACGCCAGTCAGTTGCCTGAGCTGAGCGGTGCTATACGCATCAAGCAGTTCTCGTGATGTCATGCCAATCGTAGATCGAGAAACGATAGGAAAGTAGTGTAGAGAATTTTGCTGCCAGTATATCGTACCCAGGTTGAAATCGCCGAGAATGATCACTTTGTCCCTTGGATTCAACTGCGAAACGACCCAGTTCAGCGAGTCAAGATGCTTTTCGATCAGAATCGCGTCATTTACTCGGTCGGGAGGAAAGTAAACCACGCAAACGTAGAGCGATGCATCGTCGGTAGCCAATGCAGCCCATATTTGCTCTGCCGATGAGCTATTGGGAGGATCGACCGAACGGGATTTGAATCTCGAATGAACAGCTAGCAGAACACCGCCACCGATACTCTTGTTGCTGTTAGAAGGTGACCGATCTTGTCGATAAACGGTGTAGGAATCGTCAAAGAGTTGATTCGTCGTAGTATTTCCGTTAAGCCAGGTCTCGGTGAGAGCGTAAATGTCATAGCAACCATCACTAAGAGATACAAGTTTTAAAACGAGCGGAGCGCATTTGAACGGTAGTATCCGATCAGGCACATAACCCTTTGCCATACTACCCCATGCAGGGTTGGCAAGGGGGAGGGAATGCCCTTGACTGGTAAAAGGTAATAGGCAGTGCATGGAAAAATAAACCCAACAGCGGGAGATAATTTCTCACCCGTGTTAGGCAGTATTGGGAGAGGGACAAATCGCTAGAGCCAGAAACAAAGCAATAGGTAGTATAAGAGCCCGATCGGTTGCATAACCTCCATAACCTAGTATGGTTAAGGGTTATGCGCCTGATCGGATACTACCGTTCAAATGCCCTCCGCTCGTTTTCAAACTTGTATCAAACTTATTCCTATACGGAACTATCAATACACTTTCTCGTCATGTCTATTCGTTCTAGCAATAAATTACGGTCCACTCCTAGCGCTTCTCATGGAGATGAGAAATTGTCTGTTTCTGACAAACTTCATCAAAGATAGTTACTCAGCACATGGGAGAATACAGAAAACAACAATCAAAGTGGAATCAATGTTGGTAAAGTAACTCACCACAGCCAAACACTCCTTTTGCAAACTTTCACCGGATCGCCGCCATTTTCTTGTGATACCATCAGACCCAAATAGCCTTACTTTCGTCCAACCACTGATAGAACCACGCTTTTTGTGTATCTGCACAATCCTAGCGACCGTATCTTGGTGAAGCTGGACAATATCGGCAATATCACGGTAGCTTTTACCAGTTTTGGGATGTTCAATAATCAAATTTCGGATACTGATCGAAATTTTTGCTGTTTTGGGCATTTTGCAACCAATAACTTCCCATTACACAACAACAACCATACCGAGAACGAAAACTTCAATAGTTCTAAATGACAGCTAGACACTATTTTTTAATTTGGAAAAAGTTACAGAAAACACACATAAACTCTTTCCAACACACATAAATCGTAGTACCCGTTTGGGGTGCATAAACTTTTTTTGTGTAATTTTCTACCCTCTTCAATTCATCGCATAAAGTCTCAAGAAAAGATTTAAACGCCATATTTTCAATGGCAATAAGATAAATAAACATAAATTGATATATCACGGAGGAACACTCATCAAATTAAACTGATTTTCACCAGAAAAAATCAAAAATTGTAAATTGGTATGGGGGGTAGATTTTGTACTTATTTTGTATACAGTATAACACTTTGAAATTTGCAATTAACAACATTTGTGGCGTATTAACTTTTAGATTGATTCGATGTTCTCCAATAGGGCTGAATTATTTTCAGGATACAAGAAAGAGGGTTTTGCAACGGCTTCAAATGGTGAGTTGACAACATCGGAGGACAGTGCGACCGACCTCTGGTCCTCACAAGTTTCTACCTCCCGCCTCCACGAGTCATATGATCACAAAAAACTACCAACTCTAGACAAAATAGTCAAAAGGTCGAAAGTAACATTTGTAAACAATGACCTCTTGCGTATTTTTCTGAGATCTGCTTTCTCCCACAACCAAAATAGCACCAGCAACAGATAGAAGGAGTTATTACCTTCCCATCTGTAGTAGATATAGATGTAAGCAACCTGGCATTTCCAGGAAATTTACGTTTTAAGTCATTGTTTACAATTGTTCCTTTCGACCTTTTGACGATTTTGTCTAGAACTGATACATGGAGACGCTGCACAGTGAGCAAAAATTGACCCAAACCTACAAAGAAATGAAGAAATAGGAGAATTTTGGTTATTATCGTACAGCTTTGGGCCCAAGGGTCTCACTTTGTCCACGCGTAGGGTTCATGGATATATGAACAAAAAAACAATATTAAAAACTTCACGGTTGCCAGTTTTCCTAAAAAAAAATTCAGAGTGAAGGAAAATTGCTTAGAAAAGCCGGAAAACCATTTTCTTATTCATGAACAATTTTGAAAAAAATAATTCTTTTATTAATTCATAAGCTTACATTGCTGAGACTTTGGCGATTGTTTTTTTTATTTTTGTTTACCCCCCAATTTCCTCTAATGCAGCAAAACAAAGAGTTTTCCAAACTATTCTCGAATGGGAGTTCAGTGCGGTCAATAAAAATAGCTGGATCTTAATAGAAAAGCTCTCACAAACTCATTAGTGCCAAAATCAGCCACCACACGCAACTGTGCGCTGAGATATAGGGCTTAGTTTTCCCCAATTCCCAATTTTATCTTAAAGTAAAAATGGCATCGATCCGTCACACTTAATGAAACTGTGCTCTGAAAGAAATTAGGTACACTTAATAAAGAGTGTGGATCTTAACTGTTAGACTTCGGAATTCAACAACGTTTAAGTAAAATAGAACAATTGGGCCCTTTCGGACCACTAAAAAACTGTGTATTTGAGTATTGATTAGTTAGTTTTCATCCCCCTCGGATTCGCTACTATCGTTATTATCAATATCATCATCGTGGCTATTGTCACTGTCACTATTGTCACTGGTAGTTTTGGCATAATCAAGTCCAAAGTCAGAGGGAGTCTGCCGTTTGATTCTCGTCTTCTTCAGGAACAACATATTGTTCGATCTATGCCTCGAACGCTTCATAGTTCTTTCGAGGGTTAGACTTGCCACTCGCCACATGTTCTAGGTAAGACATTTTGGGGTCGGATCACAGCAGAGCTGCTCCCATCATGTCCGACTAATTGTCCTCCGCTGACGTTTCCCGTGATAAATTCAGCCAAGGAAACTTATGTCTCTTGTAGCATTTATCTCAAGAGCTTGGAGCAACATGACATGGATCAAAGGCTCAATTTGGTTTTCAGCATTTCAGCATAACATTTCCTCTATAATTGCACTTCTGAACTTCAACACTTATATGCATTAAAGACTGGATTGCGCTGATTAGCAGTATAGGATTATTTTTAATATTTTGTTTAGTGGTATAATGATTAGGTAAGCCATTTATTTCTTTAGCCATCAAACTCGGCTCTTCAATCACTCAAATTGCTATCTTTGAAATGTAACTATAACAGTATGGGGACATGTTTTTACAACATGTTTTATAAAATAATATCTTACATTGAATTATATCTTTGATATTTGGCATGACCTATTCTGTTTTCAGCTTTTCAAGGACTGTTAGGATATTAATACGCATAAATTTCAGCCGTTTTTTCAGCCGCTTTTTATATTGTCAATTTTTTTAATTAGATCTCCGAAATGTCACGTCGGTTACTTAAAACCGAGCTCGTATTGTTATTTACAATCGTGCTTAGACTTACTGGAGCATCCCATAGAACACAGAAATATTGGCTACTAAGTCACTATAATTTAGAAGAAAAGTCGAGTTATTAGTACGAGACACTGAAGAAGTCTGCACATTGTAGACGAAATACGCGTATCTGTCGAAGATAAGCAAAGGTAGTTGGAATTAAATGGAGATTACTAATTTTTTCTTCTAAATTATAGTTACAAGTATTCCACTAAACAGCTCAAACCCTCTAGGATTTACTAAGTCACGCTGCACAATCTTTGACCTTTGAGAATATTAACACGTATGGTCTCAACCGCTATGAGATAGAAAAAAATCGCATTTAAAATTAATGATGCTAGCCATTGGATCTTCACTGGTTATTCCAAAAATATCCGTAGTTTCGGCTGTGGAAGTACTGAGTACTCAGTAGGTACCTGTCTAGGGATGGTGGACAAAATATTTTTAGATGCGAACCATGGCATGCGGCATATCAAACTTCGTGATTTGGCAAAACTAGGTCATCAGAAGACATTTTGAGGATTTTTGACCACGCTGGCCTCTAAAAGATGCCATGCGGGAAACCTGGCCTGCATCATATCAAACTTCATGTTTTTGGAAAACTCATCGAAGGACATTCTGAGGGTGTACACACATTTTAGTGCACCAAAACGTATTGAAATTAAAAAAAAAGAGAAGAAGACGGATGGCGTACAAAAACTTTCCTGAAGGAACTCGAACCTCTCAAGACCTCTTTTAGTGGCCAGTATGGTCAGAAATCCTTAATATATCTTCTGATGATTTAGTTTTGCTAAATTATGACGTTTGACAAACATCCGACAGACATGCCGCATGCAATGTTTTGCAACTAAAAATATTTTGTCCACCATCCCAGGACAAGTACCTACCCCAGTACTCCCACTTGGAATCCTATAGATTCTATAGAGATACTATAGAGAATATAGATATTTTTGGAATAACAAGTGCAGATCCATAAACTAAGATAACTTTGGGATCCATTGCAAAAAACCGCATCAACATCCGATGGCTAACGATGGAGTATCATTAATTTTAAATTTGAATTTTTCTGTCCCAGAGGGGTTGGGGACGTACGTGTTAGGGAAGGTCCATTAATTAAGTCACGCAGTAAGAGGGGAGGGAGGGGTTTTGGAAAACGTGAAAATCCATTTAAACAAATTGTAGGTCCAGACAAAAAACGTGACAGGAGAGGGGCTTATAAAAAGTCAATTTTTGCGTGACATAATTAATAGACGTTCCCTTAAATGAATTTGTTTGAATTTTATTGGAACTTAGCCTAAACATTACTGCCACAACTGTAAATCGTCAGTTTTGTACCTCAGGACAACTTGCATGAACTAGACCATCCCTAGATTATCTTGTTATGTATTTTTAAGTTCGAAAATGTTCACTGAATATGCTTAAATACATGACGTAACTTTGTATAGTTAAAATGTTACTGTTACTACCGTAGATTTCAAGTTCTGAACCCCAGAACAGCTTGTATTACCTAGAAGATCACAAAGTTTGAAGAAAACAAATGACCGTTGAGAAGATGAATTTAATATGTTTGAATACATATCGTCACCACCACATGTAAATTTAGTGTTTTGAACTTAAGGACAGTTTGGATGACCTAGAATATCCCAAGATTGTCGCATTATATCTGTCAACCCTCCACACTATTCAATGAACATTGTTTAATACATATCATCCCTTGCATACTCCAAAAACTTACTTTTACAACTGTAGATCTTATGTTCTGAGCTCAAGGACAGTTTGGATGACCTAAATTATTCCAGTTTATCTTATTATGTTTGTTTTTACGTTCAAAAACATTCACTGAATTAGGTTGAATTCGTAGCGTTACTTTGTGTAGCCCAAATAGCTATAGTTTCGACTAAAGCTCTTATGTTTTGAACTCAAGGACAGTTTGGATGACTTAGAACATCACAAAATGATCAAATAATGACTATTAATCTTCCAAAAAGTTCATTTTGTAACCGTTCGGAGAATTATCACGAAGTTTTTGAAACAAGATGGCTCTAGCGCCACTCTTGCAGGCAGTAGGCAACCTTTCGATTGGAATTTGCCCGATCTTTCTGAGGCATCCAAATCAGGGGACTCGTGAACGGCGTTTAGCTCCAAGGCTCAAACACTATTCAAAGAACCACGAAATAAAGAAACGCAAATAAATCCTGCTTGATTTTCCCTCCCTGTACCTGAGTAAAACCCCAATCTAAACTCATTCAGACCGAATGAGCTAACCACAACGGAAGAAGAAAAGCCTGGTATTGAAAAAAAAACAACGAAACGGAAAACGAAAACGGATTTTAGGAAGAGTCAATTCTATCAGAACTGCCCAAAACGAAAATAAATTTCAATTCAGTACTTCAAATCTTAACATTATCTAATAAATTTATTTCCCGGTTATTCACTACTCACTCGGGTTGGACGGAACATTCGGTTACGGGGAGCATTGACTGGGAATGAATGGGAATGGAACATGGAAAAAGATTCCCACATACCTGCGCATCTTTTTTGGCGAGTTCTTGATGACTTGCTGACTCAATATCGGCATCGTAGATGGCGACGAAGATGCAGATGGCGATCGAATCTGGTATCTCGATGACGATGGTGACGTCCATACATGGCCGCTGCCACTGCGGAAATGGCGTCCAGCGATAACAGACCAGCTCGGGGAGTATGGCCAAATTTACATATGCGGAGGGAGTGACGGCTGGACGGAAAGCTTCCGATTTTAGATTCGTCCAGAGCGTCCGGGGTTGACCGTCTCTTTCATTATAAGTAATCTCCGGTTTAGTGTCCGACACATGTCTATGGATCACTAAAACCGCACTCTCGGTAACCTTTTCACAGCGGTTGTAAGTATTCGTGGAGTTGCGACGGATTATTGGCGGCAGCCCTATGAATGCATCATAAGATTGGATAAATTTTCAATAATAAATTGAAAAACGCTCCCTAAAATGAAATGTATTGCTCGTTAAATTCAACAAAATATAACCATAAAATATATGAAATGTTTCATAGACATGTGACAATAGCTCCATAGAATAATTAAAATTGAGCATTGAAAGGCCGGATATGTTCATTAATGTTTGATACAATCCTAAATATATTATGTACAATCTGACAGTGATCCAGTTGAAAAGTAACCTTAAGCTTGAATTAATGTACCATACAAGATCAAGGTACTTTTCATCATCCGTATGGTACACTAATCGCTTAAGGTTACTTTTCAAGTAAACCATTGTCAGATTATACATGATATATTTAGCATTGCATCTATCATTAATTAACAAATCCGGGTTTCCAATGCTCAATTTTCATTAATCTATGGAGCTGTTTTCACATGTCTATGGAACATTTCATATTCTTTATGGTTATATTTTGTTGAATTTAACGAGCAATTTTAGGGAGCATTTTTCAATTTGATAATGAAAATTTGTCCAATCTTAGGATGCATATACCCTTTTGCCGATTATTGGCGACCGTCAGATGAAATCTCACGCAGTAGTCTTGCGAGCTTCACTCCCTTCCGGTTAACTACCTCGTAAGGTGGATCTTAGCGGACTTCCGAGCTCAAATTGCTCATTCCACAGAAACCCCAACCCGTAGATCTCAACTTCCTGCCCGTACAAAAAAAGCGCCAAAAAAGCGTTTTGTCGGTCCCAAAGACCAGAGACTAAATAAACTTAATTTAAATTAATTTATCTCGAAGAAACAACGTTTCACTTATTTAGAAAAAAAAACTTTCGAAACAACGCGATAACTTCTGTTCTCCAGCCGTTATCGTTGCGAAATCACCGAGCTTAAATCTTCCTGTGACCAAGAAATGTTGATCAAACAATTATCTATTATCCTTAATCAAAGCGCCAGCAAACAATTCGCATGGCAAATAAAGATTCTTTTGCGCCCCATTAAGCTAATATTCAATAGTTATTGCAAATCTACATATCAAAGGAAGAAAGAAGAACGTTTCTTCACGCTTTCTTTTATCGGACATTTCCTACAACTCCGACGATGTTTTCACTATCAATCGCACCAACGAATCACAGAAAGAGTACTGGCGTGTCCTCGCACAAGTGTAGCAGGCGAGAGCACGTGAGCGAAGACAAATGAGAGCACGTGAGAGCGGTCGTTTAAAAGAGAGAGTGATTCACTCACTCCAAGCCATCCGATCACAGGCGCACACTTTCACTCTATCGATTTACCACCAAATAAAAGAGCACTTTGCTTTATCTGCTGTGAGCTATGGTTGTATCCTCTGTAAAAAGGTACAAATCTCACGCGCTGGCGTAACATGAGTGCGAAATGCCATCTCTAAAAACGGGTAAACACGATCAATAAACTTTATTTTTTCCAAAATTGTAATACATATTCAAAGGTGATGATAATAGAAAATTACCCTAGAATTAAAGTAGGTGTTTGATTTGAACATTGGTTTTATAAACATTTAAGCATACTATCGATTCATTGCCTCTTAAATGAAGATACTGAGCGGATTTCGTTGAACACAACGCCGATCATTGCACCTGGAGACGTGACGTTTGATTTTAATTTCGCACTTGGTTATGTCTTCTTTTCTCTGAGCGCAAGCATATAAGCTAGTTGACTCTGAAAAATATTTCGATTACGATTTAGCAATTTTAATGCGAGAAATAGAGCAACGACTTGCCGAAATAGATCGTCTTCCTTAATAGATATCGCAATTCCTCAGCAATTTCCCCCCGCATTTTTTGAGAGAGCACCAGTACTGCACTTTCTGCGAGTTTGATTACAAAATGAAACTTCAGGTCACTGGGATGCGTTCATTGATGAAAACAGACAACGTTGGTTAGTTTACAAGACAAACTGAGCTACTCGCGAATAAATCGATACATAAATGCAAATTCGAGCAAACTTGGCTACCCTTTGCTACCAACTATATTTCGTGATATAGAGTATCTTGATATCTGCATCTATGCATCTAGTTTTCACTGAAAATAATGGGCATGCCATTTGATATCAATATACTCTATATCACGTAATATACGTTGTAGTTCAAATGGGGTATAATATTGCATACAAACCAAAAAATATATGGCAAATATGACATAAAGCTATGTTCATTTAGAATCCGGACAAATAAAATCATCTGTTACCGGTAACGGATTGACGTACAAATAAGTTTAATAAGGAATAAATATCAATACAAAGCATTTCTCTTCGATTCTAATGAAAATTCGCACTTTCTTCTTTATTCCTCCCATCAAACTCTGCATACCTCCGGAGTCAACTTCCTTGGCATATTTGTTCCACATTTTGATCATCTGAGTCGCGTCCCGAGCCGTTCTTCCACTTTTCTTAAGCTTCCGCTACAATATTGCCCAAAATCTCTCGATGGGCCGGGCAGTTGGCTGGATTTATATTTTTATGTATCACTGGATGCCGTCTCGGCTGAAGTAGCAGCAACTCGCGAAATCTGGCCAAAACTTCACGGGAGCTTTATCGGCTTTAATGTAAGGTAGTACGCGGTTTTTGAGGCATTCTTCCTTGTACAGCTCCGAGTCCATCGTCTTATTCGTCACGAACACTTTGGTCTTTGCTCCGCAGCTGCATATCCCTTGTCAAATCATCAGTTTTTTTGGCAAATTTGTCCATAAATGCAAACTTAAACTTCGCAGTAACATCTCTTCGTACCGTTGCCATGTAGAATATTTGGCCAGGAAGCTGTCCGAAATCCATTTTGACGTAGGTTTCATCGTCGATGAGCAGGCATCCCTGGTACTTCGTCAAAACCTGCTGGTAAAATTTCCGAGCTCGAGTTTTGGTGACGAAACTTTGCTTCAACGTTCTGTTTGGTTGCTTGCTGGCTCGATAAAAACGATATCCTGCTCGCAAATGAATTCTTCGAACGGTAGCCGCAGCGTATTTTGGTGCGATTTCATTATCTGATAGTCCAGGGTTTGCTCTGACGGTTCTCAACACCTTCTGGTTCAGCTTGCGGTCATATGTTCCACTATGGAGCTTAGCTTGAGGCACTCGATCCACGCTATTTCGCTCCCTGAATCGTTTGAGCCATCATATACGGTTGATTTGGCGATTTTCAACGTTTTCGCGATTTTTATTGTGGACCGCGTTGGATTATCAACGCGGGCGTGCAGAATTTTTTCTCTCCTCTCGACTTCCATGTGGAATAACTTTTGACTCACTGCACGAAACACCGTGAAATTTATACCACAGAAATTGGGCGCCTAGGTACACAAACCGCTGTAAAAGAATTCTTTCACTTTCCGTGCCGCTGCAACACAATACGTGATTCCGAATTCTAATTGGACAGAACTTAAATTTGCTCTCTTATTATGTCTTGTCATGGAAAGAAGTCTAATTTTGCATAAACAATACTGACTTCTTCTGACATTTCCAGAAATTTCAAAATTTCATCGCAGACATTTGAAAAAAATATTTGGCATCCCTGACTCAGAGCTGCCTAATTTCAATGCGCAACGGGGCTTAATAAATACTGCTACACCAGTTTCTCCCAACAGCTTTCAATTAATTTTGCTTGCCAAAATAGCTTTCGGTGTTATTTGATAAATCCAGTTGTCTTTTACAACAACATCCGCTCATCGACGTACCGTCAATTCTCCTCCGAATCCGTCGTTGTTTGTAGCAACGCAGGCAAATTCTTTTTTGATTTTTATTTTCTCGAGGAAAAAAGAGTAACCGAAGCTGCCACCCTTTCTCTTTGGTTCTTTTTTTTTTCGTATCTCACCCCCAAGCTGCTATTTATTCATCCAGAATATGCGTCCAGTCCAAAGTCCTCATCCCCCGTTCCGAATCAGCCAAAATCAGCAACCCTTTCGCAGCAGCATCACACGATCGCTTTCTCTCTCGCTTCTTCGAGCAGATATCAGAAAGAAAAAAAAAACAGAAGAAACTCGTTCCGCTCCCTCCCCCCACCAATCTCCCCTCCCCAAGCAAACTAGCAACCTTCAGCACCGCGTGTTCGCGTCCTCATCTCATGGTGGGTGGCTTTGTGTAGTCCTCGGTATTGTGTGTTGGTGCAGTCAGGGTTCGAAAATAAAAAAAATTGCAAGTGTGCGTGCGGGGAGAATTTTTTCCTCTGACATTTTTTTTTTCTCTCATTTTCTTTTCATCCATGCCACCTTCGATCGGTTTGACCCACCCCACTTCGGGGGAAATGCTCTCTTTCTCTCACGCTCTCTAGCATTTTTTCCTGCGCTTTGGCTGGATGCATCTCATCGGCGGCGGCGGCCTTTCGTGGTCCATGCTCTCATGTCTCGGACGCGTGTTGTAGGTACATGATGCTGTTGGGCAATTTAAGAGCTTGCGCGGAGGGGGAGGTGAGATGATTTAAATTTTGACCGACTCCTTGCCGGAATTTTTCGATTCGGGGTGAGGCGGTGGGTGGAAAAACGACTAATAAAAAGGTGAGGGAGGAGGGGAATCATCTGTGTAGGTGCGACGTGCTCTTCACTCGTTCGACCCTTCAGTCGGCCGGCGTTGTAGGAACTCGTTTTACCCCTTGCTTGACCGTGGACAACCGTAGGGCATTTTCCATCTGATTGTCGCTCTCGGACGATGATGATAACTACACAGAGCAACTAGAGCAAGGTTGACGTTTTGCGGTTTGTTGCACTTTATCGAATAGAGTTTAATCGGATAACGGCATCATAAAACTAATCGATTGCAATTGAATTTCCCCGTGAACCCCCCGGTACTACAGCCCTTTGCAACACATAGGAGAATGGGCTGAGAGGAATTAAAAATTCAAAAAAAAAGGAAAAAAAAAAGTTCCGAACTCCACCATCCTTGGGAATGGGTCCATTGCGACGGACGGGCACTTCGAAGTGCGGCCTCTACTACTGTTGCTGCTGCAGCTTTGACTGTTTGCTTCACTCCTCGATGATGGGCGATGGGTGGTGGCAATGATTCTATGCTCGACTTTCCCTCCGACCACCCACTCATTCACCCACCCTCCCGGCGGCTGGCATACTCTCACACACACAGAAACTCGTCGTTGGGTAGGTGGCGAGGGGGCGGAAGGTAGCATTTTTAGACAGCATCCTTTTTTATATTCACTCATTTCGTCGTGTCGTGTTCTTCCTCTTGCCGCTTTTTTTTCCAGCAGGACCGAAGCACGAGCGCACGAAAAAAGTGCACAGTTTTTTTGCCTTCTCCTCCCCTTTCTTCTGCAGGCTGGCTGGCGGGCTGGCTGGCCTTGCTGTGTGTTGTAGAACCTAGTCGATTCAAACACTCAATTTTTTCGCACAAAAAATCAGTCGAGTTTTTACATTCTAATGAGTAACAACACATAAAATTTTACGCGCGCGCTTACTCTGCTTCGGCCTGGTCTGGTTAGATGCAGCATTTTTTGGACAACTCTGCCTGCCTGGCCTGTCTGTCTGTCTGTCTGTCGGTCTGTCTGCTGGACTTCTAACTCCGGTGATAAATTCTTGGAGGACTCCGGTCGAGTCGCGAGCGATTAATTGGTCGTTCTTCATTTCCCCAATCGGCACTGGGCCGTGTGTCACTGCAAGTCGCTTTTTGTCCGGCAGAGGACGCCGACGTCGGTGCGTCGGAGGTTGGAGGTGACGCTTTCCCGTCGGTCAATTTTTTTCTCCCAATCGCGGTCGCGGCGGTGTACTTCCAATTTAGGCTAGTTTTTTTTATTTCAATTCTAGATTTGAAGTTTCGCGCGTGCGAGACTGTTTTTTTTTATTGCCGATTCCGGAACTGTGCAATTCCTCAACCGTTCTAGTTTTGCGCTTCAGGTTTGCTCTAGTGAACTCAATGTGACAGTTGATTTCCCACGCGACGCCAATCCAAAGCTTGGCGGGTGTGTTGTTTTTGTGCCACCGTTTGCCTTTTTTTTTTGTGTGACCAAGATATCAACTGTTGAGCGAAGAATGGATGATGATAAAAACCCGTCTGGAACTGACGATGAGGGAAAATCGAAGTGATGGAATGATAACAAAAATAGAGAGCGAAAAATCCATTGCATCGGGAGCGAAGAAAAAAAAACAGGATATAGTAAAAAAAATATCGGCAGCTTCCATGCAATGGAAACAGAAAAAAACAGTGAATCGGTGGAAAATAGAATTGATAGCTGAACAACAGCACAAAAAGTGGGATCGCGCGCGGATCTTTGAATTCCAACGACGAGCCTTGGTCAGCTGGGAGATCGCAGTGTGTGTATATGTGTCTACACTCCATCGTGTTTTTGTTGCACCCATCCGGCGACGACGACTGGTGGGTTGGACGGGAAGTGAAAACGAAGAAGAAAAAAATACGAGCGGTTGCAATTGAAATACATATATTTTTTTATACGGTTTTCGTCTTCTACATTTTTTTTTTCTCCCGACCCACCGCACATTTGTTTATGCCGCTCGAGTTTCTTGTGCTAATTTTTTTTTACGTTTCTTCCTCTAGCGTGTATGTGTGTTTTAATTTCTTTGCATCCTTGAGGTTTTTCTCAAGGCTTTCTAGTTTTCTATATCCTTACCTTGTACCGTGAATAACCTACCTTCCACCAACCCGCTGAAGTCGGTTTGTCAGAGACGAGTAAAGTGTTGTGCTATTTTCGGTTGTTGCTTCCGAAGTGTTGTGATATGAAAAACTGGAAATGCACCATTCGAATGTATACAAACGAAGATGCCGAAAGGAATTTGGTTATGACACTATGTGAATGCTGGTTCAAAATTTGAGTAGACAAGGATACATGAATAATCATAATATTGGAAATAGTTCCCATTATCGATGCTAAATAATATTGTTCTCATATGAACTTCTGAGTCAACCATCGTTTTTTTAGCTCTTTAGTTATAGCAAATTGTACATTATTTTATATTCATATATTATCCTAGGTGCTCCTACTAAGTTATTAGATTTCAACCTTGTATGCCATCATTTATATCATACTGTGTAAATATTATTTTTACTTTGTCTATTCAGTATTTTTAACATGATTTATTTTACCTGCGTGTGAGAATAACAGTTGGTTTCTTAAAACTTGTTCTTATCTATAGAGAAAATTGATCGTAGCAAATGAAAATTTTTGTCCAAAATTATGAATTATGTTGTTGGAACGTCTTCTAGAGTCTCAACTCAGTGCGGTAAAAACTCATTCTCAATTGAAAAAGAATCGATGAAATTGAGAAAGACCACCTTTCATTATCATCACACCATAGAAAGTTCATTTGATCTTGGTAAACATATTCGATTGAACCACGAAGACTTCATTTTCAATTGAGAATCATACTTACACTCAACTGAACTAACTCGCCTACTTCAAGCAGTTGAAAACAACGCCTTCAAATTCAATACGTCGACTTGCGGCCGTGCTCTGTGATTTGAATTCATTCGCTGTCAAATAAACAAGAATGAACATCACTCTTCACACATTAACGCTTAACATCAGGTCTGACGATGTAAAACTGTCTTCTTTTTCACTTCTAGGTAATAGTACTGAAGAGAAGAGATACGCACATCAGTGCAGATGGTTTACTTAAATCGATATAATTACCAATAAACTTTCAACTAGAAATAATTCTTCGACAAATTCAATGAGCTTATATGTTTTGCAACAAAATTCCGAGGAAGGTCACATAATAATTTGAATTGGTATACATATATAACATTTTATAATAGTGGGACATATGAACTACCGAGAACATTGAAAAAAAAATTTCGACTTCCCTGGGCATTGAAAATTGTTATGCTTGCTGCAATATGCAGATTCATGTATTGGTATTGTCATGAAACGCTTTCATTTAGTTACTGTGGAATTTTAAACAGAGTACCAATCAGAGACTTTGAAAATAATCTTATTGCAAAAAAGTTTGGAAGTAATCTAATTGTAAAAAGCATTATGTTTGGAAACAGTGGGTTGACTATAGGTATGGGGCCTTACATTTATTAGGTAAAGCGTTTTATCCAATTTCTCAACCCCCAATTTTACTCTTAGGGAACGTTCATTAATTACGTCACGCAAAAATTGACTTTTTTTAACCCCCCCTCCCCCCCCTTGTCACGTTTTTTGTATGGACCACCAAATTTTTTTGTATGGATCGTCACGTCTTCTCAAACCCCCCTCCCCCCTTACTGCGTGACATAATTAATGAACCTTCCCTTAGAAGCAACTGTGAAATTGCGGTGAGTGGACCATCTTTTATGTAATCTAGCGGATTCTTGTTATATGGACGAACCGTTAGTTTTAGCGCTTAAAAGGCTAAAAATTCAGAACGTTGAAACGTGTAAAAGGTGATGCGTTAAGGATTTAACAGTTACACGGATCATTCATAATTAATAAAGCAATAAATGTTGAGGAGAATGTATTTAAAGTAAGCGTTCCTTATTAAGTAAGTTTCGTTATCATTTCAAATGCCACGGCTTCGCAGTTTTTCAAAACTGCTTGTGCGATATGCCCAGTTGCATTAGCTCGATTTAGCCGCGGCTTCTAGCGGGTCCAGCAACTGTCTCAGGCATTCCCACTGAAAACATGACAGCGGAAGACTATGATAGGACACGAGTTTTATTCCTGAATCTATTAACAACTGTTTGTCAAAAGGTACGGCCTTTTTTGTAATGTTTCGTGGCTTCGTCACCATACTTCCTTTGAATATATGTGCAAGCGTTATTTCCATACGCTCGATCTCCTTTTTTCGAACAAGTTGATTCTTCGTCACTGCTTCAATCGAATGACTGTTCTGTTCATTTGACAAAAGCTAAACTCAAAGATCACTATGACCAGCGGTTCGAATGAATGTGTCTTCATTCAATCGAATGGCACAAAGACCGTGAATAGTAATCCGTATGAATGAAACACTCACATAGTTCAAATCCATTCAGAAACCACCGATATTTCAAATGAACAGAAGGTTCACCAGCTTCAGTTGGTGGTTTGTGTTAGTTCGAATTCAAATGAATGGTTTGATAATTTGCAGCACTATTATAGGGTATGTGTCCCTTGACTCAGCCTATTATGCAACCATCGATAACATTTTTGATTATAACTCTGAAAGTTTTCAAGCTGAAGGCGAGATTCAACTAGTTCTACACTTGCTAAGATAAGTTTGATAAGACATTTGGCAGTATGTATCACGAAAAGTTACACAACTTTTTTATATAGTCAGAAACATTCGAGGGATATGGATTTAATGTCGGTCCACAGGTACCAAATTGGGTCTATTCAAGGATGCAACTTCGTCCCATTCGATTGATTTATTACTAAATGCTGTCTTTGTACGGTTTTTCTTCTTATTCTATGAATTAAAAGGCATTGCCAGCTGGATTCACTTTACTAAACACAAAATTTCACAAAACAAACTATAGAAAAACTGCTTTGAAACACATAAGTGATGTTCATAAATGATTTACTAGTAATTCAATAATGAAAACATTATAAATAACTATACAACGACATAGTCCTTCGGTTTGTGTTAAGATAAGCCACCTGAATATAAACAACCGCAAACACATGCATTTCCACTTGAAATTTTACAAATAACAACCTTATTACAACGTTTTTTATACAACAGGCCATAGTTAGGAACATACAAAAAATATGTCCCCAACATTGGGTCTATGATTTTCTCGTAAAATAATTTGTTATTTTAGCTATATGAACATTTAGTTGATAACGTGTAACTATTTTCTGCACATCCAGACTGCACTACTTGCTTTATCGATTCAATTAAACCAAATTTAGATCACTTGAAGATCGTGTAGATCATCTGTTCAGCTTAACCAGTGAAATCATGATGCCACAAAAGTTCAAGAAATCGAAAATTACGCGGAATAGAACAACTATAAGTTGATTAATATTGTCTAATAGCAACATGATTTTGTTGATTTTTGCTGAATTAATGACACATTTGGTACATAGGCCAAATGAAGGAGCTAGGCTAACATTACATCCCTTACCCTAGTTTGAAATTCTATGCTATTCAATAGTACTGAACCAGGGCGGTCATTTACATTTTCATTTTCAGAACTTTGTTCTGAATCCTTTGAAGTGCTTTTTTCCTAGCAGCACAACAACTAGACTATATTGGCACAGCATAAAGCATGGCCGGTCAAAAAATTGTTTGAATATAAGAAGTTTGTTCTTAAAACAAAATTTGGATTTTCTTTTTATTAGAGGATATACACATTTTATATATTTATTACATTTGGCTTGAATGCCCTCAATGTGATCTTTAAAAGTTAATTTTTGATCAAGTATCAGTCCAAGATATTTTACTTGACTTGACCAAGAAATTGGAACTCCGTTCATAGTGACCATATGACTATTACTTGGTTTCAAAACTGCAGCTCTAGGCTTGTGTGGGAATATTATAAGTTGAGTTTTGGAAGCATTAGGAGAAATCTTCCACTTATGAAAATAATCTGTAAAAATATCCAAGCTTTTTTGTAGCCTCCTGGATATAACACGAAGACTTTTTCCTTTAGCGGAAATGCCTGTGTCATCAGCAAAGCAAGATTTTTGACACCCCTGAGGTAAATCAGGGAGATCTGAAGTGAAAATGTTATATAGTATTGGCCCAAGTATGCTACCTTGAGGAACACCAGCTCTAATGGGCAATTGAACAGATTTAGAATTCTGATAAAGAACTCTGATAAAGTTCTATCAGTTAAGAAGTTTTGCACTAATTTCATGATATAAAGCGGAAAATTGAACTCTTTCAGTTTCGCAATCAAACCTTCATGCCAAACACTGTCGAATGCTTTTTTTATGTCTAGAAGAGCAACTCCAGGAGAGCAGCCTTTAGCTGCTTGTTTGTTTAAACGAATTAAATTTGTAACTCTCACAAGTTGATGCGTAGTTAAATGCCCATGACGAAATCCAAACTGTTCATCAGCAAAAATTGAGTTTGAATTGATGTGAAGCATCATTCTATTCAATATTATTTTTTCAAAAACTTACTTATTGAAGAAAGCATCGATGGGTAGCTAGAAGCTTCAGCCGGATTTTTGTCTGGCTTCAAAATAGGTACGACTTTTGTATTTTTCCATTTATCTGGAAAGTATGCCAGATGAAAACATCTGTTAAATAGTTTTACCAAGCAAGACCAAGTACTCTCAAATTTTTTAATTATAGTTCAAATCAGTTCCCCAAGAATCATCGAAAATATTTTCTCATTTTGGCACTGAAGCAGCTCTTGCTCTACTTATTGAGAAAGTCAAAGCATTATTGATTTCATTGCTTGTTTGCAATGGAACATTAGGATCAAAGTTGTATTCCATAAATGTTCGATATTGATCCCAATCAGCTCTATGGTAGTTGAAAGTAGAACTGATGGAATAAGAAATGATTTCTTGAGATATTTTAAATGTAACTGGAAGGTGATCAGAACCAAAGTCAGCATGGGTAATCAATTGACTACAAAGTTGACATGAATCAGTTAGGACCAATAGTTAGGTCAATAGTTGAGGGATTTCTGACTGAAGAAAAGTAAATTGGAGTTATTTGGGTATTCAATAGTGTAATAGCCTGCAGAAAAATGATCAAATAATATATTACCATTGACATTGCATTGTGTTTTACATTGAAATCACCAATAACGAAGAATTTGACCTATGACGGGTAAGTTTCTGAATGTCGCCCTTGAACTAGTTCTTTTGCTAGCCAGTGCATTGGAATGGCAAATAGGCCGCTCTAAAAGTAAATTGGCCAAATTTCGTTTCAACTGAAACCCCCAAAGTTTCAAAAACTGTGGATTCAAATGAAGATAGAAGGTGATGTTTGATACGCCTATGGACAATGATGGCAACGCCACCACCAGCTCAATTAAGGCGATCATTTCGGCAGTTATAATAATTTGGATCTCTTTTGACCTTATGGGCAGGTTTGAGATAAGTCTCAGTTATAACAGCAATGTGCACGTTATGATCTCTTAAAAAATTAAGTAACTTATCCTCGTTATCTCTGATGGATCGAGCATTTCAATTCAAAATATTTAATGACTTAAAATCCATTTCTGAATTTCAATGTCATGACAATATTATTGGCAAATTTAATACCAGTTTGGATAGCATCAAACATGGAATTAGTTTTTAGCATATCGGTTATCATATCGATTTACGATTGCTGTTAATATTCTTATTTAGGAGCGGATATGCTACCTAAATCAAATTCATCAGTAGTCCCGTGGGAATATTGGTTTCGCTCACGGAGTCAACCTTCGTTACTTTCTTGTTTGACTCTTTACATCATTGGCGTAGTTTTTTTTTCAATATCCACTCATCAAATCAAAATCAAAATCAAATCAAATCAAAAATAGGACAGATGCTCTAAAGTCCCAGCGTTCTAAAAATAGGACAGTAGTTGTAGTTGTCTTGAGTTTAACTCAATGTATTGAGATGCGGTTTTCGGTAACGTTAAGTTTCGGACCAAAAAATAATAGCAGCCAGAACAATGTACACACAATACAACAAAACCGATTGTTTATTTCGCAATACTACAGTTCTATCTACATTAGAAACAGTTAATTAACATGTTAATCCATCTTTCTGCAAAATTCTCGAATTTTCTGTGATTCATCCGCCATCAGGCTCTGTACGGTATCCTCAGATGCGCCCGTCGTGACGATTCTCCATCTTCTTTTGGAATGAAAAGCCAGACTCGAATACGTATGTTTCGTCGTTCATTATGATACAAGGAAATGTTTGCAAAACAAATTGGTGTAAAGCTCCTTAGCACGACTTTTTGCAGTGAAACTTTGCTTGTCACCACGGTTGGGCACCTTTTGCACTTTGTACACTTTATGTCCTTGACTCTAGTTCACTTTTTGTACGTATGATTTTTGACTTCCCAGCTTTGCGAGCCACATTTTGCACAGAAAGGTTGGCATTTTTCTCAATAATAGCTACCACCTTTTTGTCCATTTGTCGGGAGCATACTTTTCGATTTGTTCCGCTTCCAACCTTCCGATCCGCAGTCAAGCGCTGGTCAAACGATTTGCAAACACAAAACATGCTACTTTTCAATTTCTTGGCAAGATCGCTTACCGATAAATTCGAATATTGCTGCCGTTCGTACAAAATGCATTTACGAACTCCCACTTGATTCGACGCCATTTGACTGAGTGTAACAATACTGTAAACATGGTGTACCACGATATATAGTGGAGAGTTCCAACTGTCACATAAATAAAACGTTTCGGCGATCCTTGAAATAATTCAAAGCCTACACTGAAAAAAAAGTGTCCGAGAATCAACGTGAACAGGTTTTATTCCTCAATAGAATGATGGAATGTTTCAGCCGTCCTAAATTTCCAGTGTCCCAATCGGCTTGCCAACTCGAAAGAGTACTCTAACGTACTAAATGTCAAAAAATATAGTATAAAATTTGTCTATAAACAAATCGCCTTCCTGTGCGCTCACCTTAGCGAGCGGGTCTGCTTTCTCATTGCCTGGGATGGAGCAATGTGAAGAGATCCATACAAAGGTGATCGAATATAATCTTTCAACCGGCACACTCATCTGTTCCCTTAGTTTTGAAAGCAAATAAGATAAGTGTCTACTAGGTTTCATCGACCGAAGAGCCTCAATCGAACCGAGGCTGGCAAGCTTCATATTTACCAGAGACGAACCAACCACATGCTAAAAGTCTCTATAATGAAAAAAAAACCTAACCTAACCCTAAGCTTCACATTTTAAAGGTTTTTGGTCAGACTTCAGTAGTCATATGTGTAGCACATTAATTTTAAAAGTAAATTTAAATTTCGTTTCCTTATTTCATGGTTAGGCGTGATATCTTTGTCAACACAACATATTAGAGTTTACAAATGTTACATGAATATTTGGGTTTATTTATTTTAGAATTTGGACAATTTTCTGTATTTGTTACATTTTGTTTATTTCTTCGAAAGATCAACTTTCTAATGCAAAAAAAACAAATTTAACCGAAACAGAGTTGCAAGTTTTCATATTCAGGAGAAAAGAATAAAAAGGACATATTGAACGTATGAAATTGAAAATTAAGTTGTCGCTTTTGATTGAACACTCAGAATCTACTCAACTTTTGATCCAGTATTCATTTAATAATCGGCAAATTCTCCCAGACCTCCAAGTGAAAAGAACTTATAAGTGATAATAGTTACGACAGAAGAAACCGAAGTCCGATAGTGTGTGTGTGTGTGCATAAACAGTGCATCATCATATCAAACTGGAGGGACGTATCGTTGAATATTCCCGTCCCGGCGGGGTTGGACTATCACAACTCACCGTTAATCGGTGAAATCGCCGCCGCAGGAGACTACTCTCAGTTCCATCGGTCGATTGATCAACTTCGGTCACTTAATGAACGCGGGATCCTAACAGCCGCCGGAAACACCCAACTGACCGTCACCTTCACACCACTACAAACTAACGGTAATGCTTCCATATTGGACTACAACCATCAACATCAGCAACATCAGCAACAGCAGCAGCATCAACAACATCAAATTCAAGCTCATCACCATCAACATCACCAACATCATCAAAATCAAAACCAGAAAACATATCATCAGAACCCTACTGGAAATGCAAACAACAGCACAACCAGCCCTCCAACGGGCAATGGCTCTACCAATAGCAACAACAACAATAACACCACCACCACTCACAATGGCCATGAGCGAATCGAATTTCCTCACAAAAGTAGTGTGAACAACAGCAATAACAATAATAGCATTTCCGTCGACACCGGTGCCATCATCGGCAATGGGAATAATTTAATTGACGACCGTGTCAATAACAATCACCTCACCAATAGTACCACTAACAACAGCAACAATAACAGCAGCAACGTAAATAGTACCACCAACAATCACAGGACGGGAAGTAGTGCCAACAATAGCAGCACCAGTACCAACAACGGAAACGGTACTGACCTGGAGTTGAAACATTTCATTGTCGAAAAGAAGGAACTGAAATCGTCCCCGTCGTCTCCGTCATCCGGCGGGGTGCTCCACCAACATCAACAGCAGCAGCTAAATCTCGGGCACGCTGGGCCCAATGGTTTGAACTCGAATGGAACGGCGCTCATCTCCAACTGTGTAGATACCAAGGATACTAAGGTGAGATTGAAATTGTACCGAATAGTTCTTGTTAATTGTACCGTGGAGGGTTATTGTTGACTATATTATTTTATTAACTGAAGTAGGCTATGATATTGATTCCAGACTCATGGCATGACAACTTGGTTCTCCGTTTAAACAATGATATAGAACAGTTCCAGGCGAAACTGGTGATAAAATGTCGAAGTGACTGAGCTGCTTGGATTTGGCCGCAATTG